>JAGDQP010019802.1:22881-34306 GCA_022664845.1 Lepisma saccharinum | reverse complement strand
TCGACTTGTCGGCGACAACCACATTTACAGGTCTATAAAATGCACGGTAGCATATTCTTTGTAAGTAGGGAAGCCATTATCCATTGTAAGGCGCTGTTTGCCAAAATTGCTTCCAACGTGCAGCTGGTTGAACTCCTGTCGTTTGTTCCTTTATTCTTGAAGAAATAACAAAAATGAAATGGGATTCAAATTAAACAAAAAAAAAAGACGGTTTTGATTTAATTAATCCGATTTTCATATAAAAACTCATAGTGACTCAATGACAATAACAAATATGCATAAATACGATGATGCGAACTGTTACACATTATTATGTGAATATTTTTGTTTTCTCGTCTGTAACAGATAAGCTGTAAGTAAATCTCTTACATAGAGTATGTTTTCTGAGAAGTAGGAGGTAATATAATTGAAGGCCTTTGTAATTGATCTTTATTAAGTACTGTGTAAAATTTTTGACAAGGTTAATGAAAATATATACACAAACACAATTCACGTACGCACACGAAGTATAGTCGGAAGGAAAATTTAAGATAAATTTAAGAAAAACAGGTAAGAATTTACTTACAGCTTATTTATTCCAGACGAGAACACACAAACAATCACATAATGATTTCATAGAATAGGTTTTATATTTCGAACATACGATGGAGAGTGGTAAATATATATGTTTGTGTATTTAATTTCATTAATCGTGTCTAAATGTTACACAGTGCCTGTTAAATAATCTTTTAACACCTCTAACTTGTTTAATTTTTGAAAATAATATTTACTTTCCAGCGAAGTGTTCTGTGGATGTACCGGATAATTTATTTCGAACTCCGATGCATTATGCTGCTTTACTAGGTAAATCGGCTTTATTAAGGTTTTTCCTGAACTGTGGTGCTTCTGTGAGGTGTAAGGATGGCCATGGTGCGACGCCACTTCATTACGCAGCTTTAAGTAATCACGCGGTAAGTAATCTGATTAATAATATCTAAATCACTATTGATATACAAAATATTCGTACAAAAAAAAAAAAAAAGTAGTAAAACATGGAGAGGAACACTTATCTCGAAATCTAATCTTCATAACACTTCTCAGAGCCTGGTAAAATTTCTTCTAACATCAGTAATGGTTTCAATCTATAGATGGTCTAAATAATGTTAGACATCATAGTGCTACGGAAATATAAATAAGAATTCATGTCGCTAACCTGTTTTTCATGTAAAACTTCACAACCTTGTTTGGCAACTAATGTAGCTTTTATAGGTAATGGTAAACTTAAATAGAATTTAGAAAGTGAACTGTTACTTTTTTTTGAAACGTATTTCTTATAGTTTTCGACTTTCACAACATGAGATAAACATATGTTGGAACAAAATGTATTGCTTGTATGGGTCAATTCAATTATGAATTACACTGTCTTAACTCAATTCACCGGGTCACATGACTTAGTATGGTGCTGAAGTACGGGAAGGATAAAGAGATTAACAAAGCGTTCATTTGTTGTGACCTGTTTGCAATAGTAGACAAAGCGTCGGGTTACCCGGTTCGATTCCAGGAGAGCCGGTAAGTTTTTTTTTTTAATATTATTTTTTCTTCAAAAAGTTCACATTTTCTTTCTTTGTACTTAAAAATCACAGTAAAAAGTTAGAAAAATCAACTTAGTTGTTATTTTTTTATACGCAATGGAAATACCAAACACACGAAAAACACATTGTTTTTCGTCTAGCAGTGGGATGGCGCTACCATCCATGAGCAATTTGCTCAACTACGTCGAGCAGTTACGACGGCGAGACGCTCGTTTATAGATAAGCACTGAATCTTTTTTCTACCTTTTTTTTTTATATAAAATAAAGCTATCTTGACACGATACCAATAAACCGTTAGGGGTGGAGGAGTAACGTGAGGGTGGGGTCGAGCGAAAAAAAATAATAAAAATTATACATACGGATCAAGTTTAATGATCGTCCTCTTAGGTCAAGCCATGAGAGTTCCTATTGTTCTGAAACTCCCTCCTTCCCATTGCCAAAATTTTTCGTTGCATACAAACAAGGTTCGTCAGGTGGTTAAAAGGACAAAGGTAATATGTTAAAACTAGCATGGTGGAAGTAATAGGAAGATTAAAGAAAATCTAACCCTAGACTGTCTACGCATGCTGTAGGACGTACGCAAATTTGAAAATATTTACCCTAATAGCACACATCATTGAGCCCTCGTTGGCAGATTGTTATATTGTTGGCATATTGTTGGGATTGTGAATCCAACGATGCCCTAATAGTTGCTCTACATGAGAAACCCTGTGATTGGTTCTTTCCATGTAAAGTATGTTGGTCCTTCATCGGCGTTTTGTTGACGTACTTGCGCAACCGCGCCATCAGTATAGCAACGGTGGGCCAATGTACATTTCATACAAAAGACCAACGACATATCTCCTATATTAGGCCAATGAAATCCGTTAACAGGTACGCCAACCACAGTATCGCATGATTCCAAGGGATTGTTATATTAGATAGATATGTTACATCCCAATAAAGGATTGTAATTTTAATTTCAAAATTACTTTTCAACGTAATTCCAGACTTTTCATTGTCTCTTGGTGTCGTTATTGTCCGTCAAATATACCGCACTCTTCTCTTTGGAATCATGATCGACATGACAAGTGACAAAACAAGCAGTGTTATTCAAATAGTGGAAGGTGTTTAGAAATGTGTCCAATGTTTGCAGCATAATTCTGAAAACTCAGTAGCATAAATTTTACCTATGATTCCATAACAACAGTACGGTATGTTCAGTTCAGATCAAATTCATTTGCTTTGAGGTTTCCAAGAAGAGTTGCAGGAATTAGAGCTGTACAGGTTGACTGAAAATTCGCGCCTATGGAGATTGCCATTTACTACCTCGTCGAAGTGTAATATAAAAATACTCTGTAAAATTTGTATTAAACGTAGGTTAAAGAAAAACAACATTCTGTCAAGGTTGACTATACTTTAATAACACAATAAAGAAACTAAAGCGTAGCCTCTAACTGTTTCGGAAGTATACCACCTCCTTCTTCAGACTGCACCATACAACTAAACATTCAAAATGATGTAAGCAAACAAGAAAGAAGATGATCGCCTTTTATTTTCAACCAATCAGCGAAAATTTTCTTTCCCTAGCGCTGCCCCTCCTCGGGCGAGCGCATCTGTGATTCGCCTATAAAAATTGACAAGCCAAGAGATTAAAAAATCTTTATCAGATAATTGCTGGAAATTTCTTCGTATATATAGTTTCTCACAAAAACAAGTCCTTACAGTACCGACTTAAACAAAAAGAACTAAACAAATTATTGTTTTTTTGGTTTAATTATTGGATATAATTGTTAGTTTATTTATACATTACTCGTATTCTTTGACTTTGTTGGAAGGTTATGAACTTTCGAAACATTTTTATTGAATTTTGAACACACGAATTATTTTGTACTTCTGTTTTTTTTTTTTAAAGTCTTTTGTTCAAACCGGTGTATAGTAAGGACTTGCTTTTGTGAGAAACTATATATGTGAAGGAATTTCCAGCAAATATCTGATAAAAGTTTTTTTCTTATCTCTTGGCTTATCAAGTTTGACTAGTGAATCACAGGTGCGCTCGCCCCAGGAGAGGGCAGTGCTAGGGAAAGAAAAGTGAAGCTTTAATTAATACGGACCTCTGATTGGTTGAAAGTAAAAGGCTCCTTTCTTGTTTGCTTAACCCATTTTAAATGTTTAGTTGTATAGTGCAGTCTGAAGAAGGAGGTGGTATACTTCCGAAACAGTTATGCTTTAGTTTCTTTTTGTGGTATTAAAGTATAATCAGCCTTGTCAGAAAGCTGTGTTTTTCTTTCTTCGAGATGGATACAAGGCTGTATTGTTATAATATCCATGTTAAAGCTAGATCTGGAACTTAAGCAGGTGAGTAGTCTGTAGTTCAGAATACTATCTCACAGTTAGAAAATTCGGTATTATATCATGCTTAGTGTGTGTTCCATTAAATACCAGAAACCCTAGCAACACAAGTCATCGGGCCAGCTCATGGCTTGTGTAGCTAGGGAAGTAAGTATTGGAGAAAAAATTGCGACAAAGAGCGTTTTTGTCTTAGAATTTGCCAAGGAATATGATGCAAATCTCCATGGACGGGAATTTTTCTTCATTCTGTATATTCTTCTTAATAAATAATACAGTAAATAAACAGATGCCTACCATCGTTTGTTGATGAGTGGCTTATCGTTGGGTTTTGGTTGGCCCATCATTCGAAGTTCATTGGTAAATTGCTGGAACATATCGTTTGCCAAAATTATTATGTGAATGTGATCCTCTATTGCTTGAGACATGGTTGGCTTCCTATTGTGATTTTTCATTGACCTATCTATTTCCCCGAGTGCCATTTCTTTCCGTTGGCTAATCATTCCACAACATAGGCCCATATATTTCCCAACTTTTTGTGCTATATGGGTAGTTTGAAGCTTACAACTGAGCAGTGCAATTACTAGGCTCATAATTAATATGTCTGTTCTTCTTTAACCTTCCGCTAATAGTTTTAATATAATTCTTCAAGTTTTCCTTAACACGTGAGAAAACTAGTTTGGATCAAGCGAAATACTGAAACAACATTCAAAGTGTCCAGGTAGGTTTTCTTTCCATATACTTGGAAAGTTCTAAATGGTAATTATGTGTTTACATAATTGATAGTTACATAATCTATATCTTTTTATTGCATATGTACTTGTTTTTAATTGTATATAATTTATTGAGAAATATCTTTTCATTGTTCCTCAATAGGATACCGTGAAGCTATTTTTGAGGCATGGAGAGGCTCAGGATATGCCAGATAAGAAAGGTCGAACTGCGTTTATGTGGGCTGCAGCCAAAGGGTCTGATGAAGTTATCAAAGCTATGTACAGTCACGGCTCTGATCTGCACTGGGCTGACAAGGACGGAAATACAGGTTTGAATATTGCTTTCTTCTTTTACTTATTGTAGTGACTTGAGACAGTCTCCATTACATGTTAGACCTTGGGCTGGTCGGGAGATTTGCGCGCTCGTCTTCTGAGCATGTGGTCACGGGTTCATTTCCCGCCGGGGTCCATTGAATGGAGTAATTCAGAGCCCACGTTCCAACTGTAGGTCCCGTCCTTAGAAGCTCACCAGTTCGTTTAGAACGTTAACGCTCACTCACTCCATTGTATGTTTGTTGATAATATGTCCACACCTCCAATATGCTGGAGTTTTAACCCAACATCACAAGTTAAAGATAAGGTTTGTTCCGAGGAGGAGTTAGAAAACCGTGATAGACATAAAATGTAGGGGTCATTCCTTTCTTTTCCATGGATCTTATTTGACGTTGCATCTAGCTCAGTCCTTTCTCTGCATTTAAATGTTCAGATGGTGACTTGCTAATGGGATGGATGGAATAACTTCTTTTTCTTGTTCTCTCACGGACATGTTTTCACTACGTTCAATGCCATTACGATGGGTTATAATTAACCCAGTAATCCTTCAAAACTTCCTAACACTCTCTTGCATTCCCAGTATTAACCCAATCCTTATTTAAGGCTTCTTTGCAATAAGACTGACGTGTAATGTAATGTAATTTACGTGCACCTAGTGTTGAAAATAGAAAAAAAAAAAAAAAAAATCTAAAACTTACGTTTGTTTAAAGGAAAAACAAGCCTTCGGTTTTTTTTATTTCAAGGCAGCAATTTTTAATACTGCTATCGTCTTTTTAAGTAATTACTTTTATATAAATAATTACAAAGAAATACAACATAAATTAAACTTTCTGTAAGACTACACATATTTTTTGGTATATGTGAGGTATTCCGGGTTGTCCAGTTCCCAGTGTTGCCAACTTTTTTTTTTTAATCTTCCGTACTTAGCTTAAACATCATTGAACACAATAGGAGAAAATTTTGGGTGTCCTCGACCTCAAGCGCCCCAGTTGTCAGTGTTACCAACCTATTTTAAAATTTAACTTAGACATATCTTTATCAATTCAAATCTATACGCGTGCATTGATTTACACTAAATTTTGCATACATATGCATTAGGTACTGGACAGGTCATACAGGAATTCCAGGCGTCGTAGTTATCAGCGTTGCCAATAAATTTTAAAAAGCACTGTATTTTATATTTCTTACCGTTAGACGTATCTGCATTGAATTACACCAAATCTGACATACATGTGCATTAGGTACTGGGACAGTTCATGTAAATACTTCCGGCGACGCAGTTGTCACAGTTGCGAAACAATTTTTAAAAAATAATTTTAAATTGCTTCCATATTCTTGAATGTATCAGCACCAAACTTAGTATTTACATACTGGGACACGTCATAAAGGTATTTCAGGTTCCTCAATTGACACTGATGCTAACCAATATTAAAAATAAAACATTTAAAATTACTTCCATACAGTTCGACGTAAACACACCAAGCTTTTAGTAGACATATTTGACATAATCTAAATATACTGTGGTTGTCCCTATACCCAAGCACCCAATTGTCAGCGTAACCATCTTATTTTGAAAGTCAATTTTTTAAATGGCACCCATAAAGTTATTTACCAATAGCTATCACTGCACTTTCAAAAAGCGTGGGCGGGGCCGCGGGACGTGGCTATGTTGTGATATAATTTGAAATAATACTTCTCAGAGCCCTACTACAACCGACCCATTAGGAGAAACATATATGTAGTTGTTTGTTTAAAAGAGTATTCATTATGGACTTGTACAAATATGCATATAACATAACATAGTTTTTTGTACACTGTCTGTATCTTTATAATATTTGCACAGTATGGGGCGAGGCTTGGAGCCGGGATCATGAGGGATTAATGCCCCGAACGTTTATAGTGAAACACAGTGTACTAGTAAACGCAAACATCCCATGTAGCACAAACCGTTGGCCCAACGTTGACGGAGACGTGGCAAACCAATGGTCAACGGTAATATTGGCGTTTTTCTCTGAGGAAGCCCCAACAAAACGGGCCAACGTTGGGTTAATGTTGGCAACTTAATGATTGTCAACGACAATGGCTCAAAAGTAGGCCAAGAAAACGTGCCAACAACGGTTCAACGAGTACTAACCGAGGCATCTTTGCAAAAATAGCGTCACCTGTTAACCATCTTCTCCCCCTCCCGGTACCCACAATACAGGGTATTTGAAAATACTGGTTGCAATTTGAAGGGTGAATTACTCGGAACGCAACTGGGAAAAACTTCCTTTGAACAGTCAAATACAGAAAATACGGCATTGTTTTGTCCAAATTTATCCTGAATAATTTAGTTCTAAAAGCTAAAATAGTCTGATTGTTTGTTAATACATTAACTTAATTTGCATTGCCTATATAGTCGCTACGAACGTATGAAAGCACCAACTTCTTGAAAAGATTACAGATTACAAAGTCAAAACATACACTCAAACCAAGACAATTTACAGAAACACGCCGATTTCACCTCCTTTCTCCAGTTCTAAATGACCATGAAACAATACCAAATTGCAGCTATAAAAATATTTCAACTAAATTTGTACTATGTACATTACCGCGTGTAAATATCCAACGTAAACAGTAACCTAAAAATAATCAAAACTATCTCACTTCCTATACGATATTGTATTTTTTTTTTAAAAAAAAGGGTGGGGGGAAACCACAAACTACTTAAAAGGAAAAGAACTAACTTAAAAAAATATTTCCACACAACTCTTATTTACTCAATAAGTCAGTAGTAAAAGCTGTGGAATGCAATGTAACCCGCGACCTTCGTCGTCATACCTAGCCACCCACCTCTCCATGCGCAACGGCTCACCCTTGAGTCTTCCTCCCTGCCACCGACCACTGACTGATTTCAAGTAGTTAAATGATTAAACAAAAGAAAAGCTAAAACGTGTATGGTTGAAAAAATAATAAGAATGGTTGGCCCAAATGAGGATTCAGGGCGGTAAACCGTTGAGAAACCAACAATAAATGTGGTTTGATCAACATAAAAAAAATGGTTGGCAAAAGAACCATATTCTGTTGAAAACTAACAATAAAAGTAATTGGGCCAACTACGGAAATTGGTTGGTATCCCAACCACTATGTGCCAAAGATAAATACTATTATAAAATGCAATGGTTTTAAGTTGGCAACAAACCCCACGATTCCCCAACGATCACGCACATTTTCTGCTGTTGGGAAAACGGTTTGTGCTACATGAGATATATATCTACCCTTGAATAGAAGCAGATTATTTCCCGGAATTTTGAGCTACAGATAACTGATTTTTGCGGACGTTAATTATGATCAAAAATATATATCTTCCTTAAATAATACCGTAATTAGAAATTAGCGTATTGTTTATACGAGATGAGATCATATTTCGGTAAGAAATCATAGTTTTTCAGTTTACAGTAAAGATGTCTTTGAAATTATATCTAGAAACTTAAATTCTTCCTATAAATCTAAATATTTCTTCAGTTCCCTGGAGGTTTATTAGTATTTTATTAGAAAATATACCAAATAACTTTAGTACATACGTCCTTATAGAAAGCATAGCAATGTGGAAATTAATGCATAAATAATCCCATTAGTTGCCTCGTAAGGCTGCAGGGAAATCAAGAAACAGTAAAATGGAATGAATGTCTGAGGATTTTAACTCCAATGCTGCTGATTACATTGATTATCTGCAGCGTAAAGCATTAAATACTTGCTGTCTGAAAACAAATGTTAAAAACATGAAAAAGAACTTGGGTTTTTATTGAGAAAACTTCACAAGAAAACGTCTTTTTTTTTTTTTTTTTTTTACAAAACTATATGCAGTCTACAACAAAATTGATATTTCGGTGAAGGACATAGTTTCCTCTAACGAGATAGAGCCAGCGCAATCTCAGAAAGTCTCTGAGCGCTCGTTATGCACAGCCTTGTTGCGAATCTACTTCTATCACGTGACACTACAACAGCACTGCGCGGGAGTGAGTAGCAGACGGTGTAAGCATTCGCCGTCGCCCACTCGAAATAGCAAAATCGGGCGGGCAGTACAGGAAGGCGCTGCGGGGAACCGTGGAGAATAATTTTTGAACCACCGCGATAGATGATGATCGACTTCACAGCAGACGACATTGAATGACTACAGCGCACATACTTGCGCGTATCTTTCTCCTCTCTGGGTTTCCCCCTCGAACATAGGCTCGCTGACTTCTACTAGCAACCGGAACCAGAGACTTCCGATGTTGTCTATATAATTCAAATTAGTTCTTCATTAATGATATTTATTTATGTTTGAATGTGTCTGAGCGTAACACCCATTACGATGGAATCCCTGATTTATGAAATCTTATAAACTGGAAAAATTACCGCTATTGGCCGCTAAAATTAGTACAATCGACATTGGAACCAGCAGAACTTTGCATTTTGTTCAATATTAAACCAATTCGCTTCAGGCACTTCGCGAATGTATCTTGTTAGTGGATAGTCGAGAGATCACACAATGAATGGAGAGAACCAGAGGAGTACTCTAGATTTTGAAACACTATCCACAATTCGACATTCTATTACTTTGAAAATAATGATAAAATTTAGGTTTTAAAATGTATGTATTGTGATAACTTATCTTCATGAATATCTACTGGATGTAAAACACATTTCAACTTTCATAATATTCGCAAATATCAGAAAAAGTGTTTGTTATAATATAACTTAAGGATAATCTAAAGCACCGATCTCCAACAAAGATGGCAGCACTATCTCCGTATATATCTAATGTATTTTTATCGTTGGACGAAATTTCCTTGCTGCTCCTACAAATTCAAGCCTAGAGAGTTCAAACTTTCAGGGAAGAAAGTTCATAACCAATTCAAGTGCATGATCGATGCCGATTTTTAATTTTCGTTTTCCTTCATTGTTGAAATCCGTTCATTGTTACTGTGAATATCGAAACCTATAACAATGAAGCTCTTTCAACAATGAACAAAAAAGAAAATTAAAAATCGGCATCGATCATGCACTTGAATTGGTTATGAACTTTCTTCCCTGAAAGTTTGAACTCTCTAGGTTTGAATTTGTAGGAGCAGCATTGAAATTTCGTGTAACATTGAAAACACATTAGATATATACGGAGGTTGTGCTGCCATCTTTTGTTGGAGATCATTGCGTTAGATTATCCGTAAGCTGTTTCCTCTATTGATGGAATAAATATAATGTTTTAGTGACTTTTAAATTAGCACTCTATTTGATTTTGATTTAATTTGATTTTATTGCGTTCTGGCGACCACATATATGAGTTTTTGATCACAGTAGTACGAAACAAGTCAATTTCACATAGAGAGATTATGATGTAAAACATTGTAAAAATTAATATAACAATAAGATATGGTAGGATAATTACAACAAATATGATGATATACAATAATGATGGTCATTAATATGTAGTGCGTACATTGTTATGTGTAATACAATGATATTTAATGATTATAACATTGAAAAGTACGATACTGTATAACTCCTGTAATAGTTTAATTATACATTAGAGGAAAAACACTACAAACCTTGTACTTGGAGCAATATTTTGAAGCGAAATTATTACTTTAAACCATAGACTAAACATGGACTTAATAATAAGACAGACTTATCCCGCCTACATATTTTCGTCTTCGCTAAGGAGCACGTGATTTTGAACCCTGCCGCTAGGCGACTATGGCGTCTATTTTCAGTCTCTGCTTCTTTCCAGTAGTAACCACCAAACGCCTAGGTTCAAAATTACATGCTCTAAAGAAAGAAAGAAAAGAAAAATAGCTCAGACGAAAGTAGGTAAGCGGTATAAGTCAATATTTAGTCTATGTTTAAACTACCTTGTTATTTATGTGTAGAAAAAGTAATAAAAATGCCTTGATATCTAATTTTTATATAACGGATTATATTTTCTAGTGAACTTTGGCATTTTTAATCCTAAGTCATTGTGATCCTCTGTTTTTTGTGTATTCACAACAATGAAGCGAAATAAAAGTTTTCGATTTCTGAATTGCTTACAGCGCTCCATGCTGCGGCTTTATCAGGAAATGCTTCTACAGCTCAACTGTTAATCAAACTTGGTGCAGAAACAGAACGAGTTGACTCTTGCCAGCATACTCCTCTTGTACAAGCGTGTGAAGTTGGCCATGCAGATGTTGTAAAGGTATGTTGGGATACCTCTTTATGTTATATTCATCATAAAAATCGCATATTCACATGTGCACTTATTAGATATTTTACGCTGAGTTAGTATTTTTGAAGGGTAATTAATTCCATATGAAATCGACGAACATATAAGCTACAACTTTATTAATTTATTTATATTTTTTAATTTATTATTATTATTTTTATTTTTTATTTTTATTTTTAATTTTATTTTTATTTTTATTTTTATTTTTAATTTTAATTTTAATTTTAATTTTAATTTTAATTTTAATTTTAATTTTA
>JAGDQP010019802.1:0-13372 GCA_022664845.1 Lepisma saccharinum | reverse complement strand
CAAGAATTCACTTAACTCCTCTATACTACGTGGAGCTGCATTCAAGTGTAAGATACCAGAGTAAGACTCAGGAGTTATCGCCGTTGCTACTGAAACACTTCAGTGCAGTGAAAAAAAAACACAAGTATATCTTCATCCGTGACGTGTGTTGTAATAAACCATTAACCAGTTAGACCTCATGCTCAATAAGTTGCTTACCAGTTAACTTACTCGGAGAACTCACGAACTGACACCATGCAAAGTGTACTTTTCTAAATATTTTGTGAAAGCTCTCGGTGAGTGAAGTCGTGTACCATAAATATGAACTCCGCATTTTCGACTTCCGTAGAATGCAGAAAGAAAATGAACTGCATAAACTTGATATAATAATGGCAGCGGTACAAGAAATTGCCTGAATTGAATGCCGTTTGGCGTAGTCCCCGGCGACGAGGAGTTTAAGCACGTGGTTTTCGTACTTTTGATGCCCATGGGTTAGAAGCCCAGATATACCACATTTTTTTTTTTTTACTTTTTTGTTTGTTACGTTGGAACGTTCAATTTTCGTTCCCTAGATACAAAATAACACAAATTATGGTGGCATAAATTTGCAAATGTTCTTCTAATGAACAAGAGAATACAGGCACTGCGCAAAGGCAAAAATCTATTTCTGAACATCATCAATAATAATTGTTACGAACGACCAAAGCAAACGGCTGAACTTCTAAAGACGGGACCTACTGTTTCGGGTAACGTGAGTTTCGAACCATGCTGTACAACAAAGCTCACGAAATAGAACCTGTGATTGAACTGACTTTTGTAAGTCCAGTATTTCTAGTACAATATAGTCCAGTATCTGTAGTCTCGTGGCTTAGTACATGTACCCACATAGCAAAATGACGTCCCATGGATATCTGACGGATCTCCTGGCAGGATATCGGGACGTCCGTAGGACGTCCTGTTTAAGTCCCGTTTACATCCATGAGACGTATAGTTATAATTAATCCTTCGTATAACTATACGAAGGCATATCCTTCGTACAGTTATAATTAATTAAATAATAATAATAGTAAGGTCGATTTAATTTATGGAAATTCCGGGTAGGTAATCCCGCACGGCTTTCCGGGGGACATCCAGGGGACATCCATACGGGATGTACTGTTTGTATTGCCCACAGAGTTATCCCACGGACGTCCTTAGGACATCGCTATGGGAGCAGGACCATTCTGAAGGTAATGGGATCTAAATGGGACGTCCCAGGGACGTACTCTGCTATGTGGGTACTTACAATTGCGTGTCATTATACAACAAATTGAAAGTGCACGTCAATTTAGGATTTAATTTTTCACTTTATGCATAGGATTCTATCTTCAGTGCATAGTTGTCATTGTCACTTCAATGAGCCACAATATTAACATACTCCTATGCTTGTGACGCCACGTACATATATTTTACACATCACCAATTTCGCAAATGATTCTTTTAGAGATTAAGCTCAGGTCCTATTTTGTCTTCAGTTTCCAGAATGAAGGATTGTCCCTATATACATAAAAGTCGGGAGCTATACTATTCAGTTTTATCCATAATATTTACTTCTAGGTGCGCGTGGACACGGGTTCCCGTTCATGCTCTGACTTCGCCAGAATCTGCCAGGGCTGAAATGCACCAATGATTATGCCACCATAATTTGTGTTATTTTGAATGTGAACATAATTTTTTTTTGCAATTGGCAGAGAACAAAAATTGAAACGTTCCGACGTAGCTAGAAAAGTGATAGTTTGAGGATTAGAACCCATGAACATGGGCATCAGAAGTACGATAACCACGTGCTTAAAACCCCTCTGTCATGGGAACTACGCTAAGCATGCTTCAATGTAGGCAAATTACGGTACCGCTGCCATTATTGTACAGTGTGGAAACAGACCAATGATTTGAGATATATGTACACAAGGAAATAAAAATGATAAAACACAAAGATACAAATGTTACACAGACATGTAATAGTTTTACTTATTATAAACAGATATAAGTTGTGCAAGAACATAATGATATAAGGTACCTTAGAACTAAAAAAATATACGAGTTTTCATAATTATTATAACAATAATAATGCTCTCAATTTTGTCTGATATCTAATGATTTCATATCACAAGAGATAAAAATTCTGTAGTTGAATAAAACGCTTTCTTTACCAGTATGTTGCGAATCTCTTTTTTTGAATTTTTGAGTTTCAGTAAATATTTCTAACATGTATCGGAAGGTGATTGAAAAATGTTATCCCTGTGTTAAAAATGGACCTGGAGAATGTTGTTGTTCTATGTCTAATTGGGAATAAGTTGTCTTTGTTTCTAGTCTGGTAATTATGAACGTCAGCATTTTTTTTAAACTCTTCTAGATATTCTTTCATAATGATTAGAACACTATAAATGTAAATACAGGGAATTGTCATTATTTTTAGTTTCGGGAACAGATTGCGGTAGCTAACTCGTCTTGCTTTTGTTTTTTGTTTTGTTTGTGTGTGTGTGCGTTTGTATTTGTTTTGTTTTGTTTTGTTCTGACGATATATTTCTGCAAATGAAAAACCGCTTCTGATTTGGGTGAACCTACCCAGAATGTTAGTCCACATTTCACCTGTGAGTAAAAAGTAGCAAAGTATAGTGACTTAAGTAATGTATCTAATATTGGGACCAGGGATCTGATGACATACGTGGTTGAAGATATCTTTTTACACAGTTGGTTGATGTGATCATGCCATATTATATTACTATCCATAATAATTCCTAAACATTTTATATATATTTTGTAAATGTACAATTTACATGGTTAATTCTTACGTTAGGTAAGTTCTTTACAGTTGAACGAGGCGAACGAAAATACATGCATTTAGTCTTCTCGGAGTTTAGCGTTAATCTATTACTATGGAACCATTGTTCAAGTTGGGAAGTAGTATTGTCGATGGTGTTTTGTATATTGTAATCTTTACTGGCAGAAATTATTATATTAGTGTCGCCAGCATCCAAAATAGGCATTCCGTGAGATATGTTCATCGATAAGTCATTTATACAGTATATAGAAGGAAAAGTATGGGCTCAAGTACCGGACCTTGTGGAACGCCTCTCTCACTTAAAAGTGGTCTAGGTTGTATTTTGTGAATGTAAGATGACGATTTTCGTGTGTAAGATAATTGAACTACATGCGTTCGTTCTGATAAGTACGATTGAAACCAATTATTAGTGATACCACTAATTTTATGCCAGTCTAGTTTACTTAAGAGAATTGAATGAACTACACGGCCAAAGGCTTTTCTTAAGTCAAGTCGCAGAAGATGCTAATAGGGTAATTTCCGTTATCGATATCGCATGTAGGAATTCATGTACGACCGTTTCTGTGTGGACTTTTTGTTGATGAAACCGTGCTGGGAACTGGATATGATATCATTACTTCTTAAGTACTTGTATAGCCTATTATGCATAATTTTCTCGACCAGTTTGCTGCTCTCTCGTATGCTCTTGTAACTCATATCTGTACCGTTGTACTCAATGTACATCTTGTACGGTCTGAAGAACGCAATAAATTTGAATTTGTTTATGCAGCTTATTTTCTTTCCGCATTCCACGGAAGTCTAAAATGCGGAGTTAATTTTTATACTACATGACTTCATTCACTAAGTCCTTTCAGAAAATATACATACAGAAGTACACTTTGCATGGTATAAGTCCGTGCGTTCTCGAATTTAGATCAAGTTATATAATCATCAGGTAGGTTTCTGAAGTAAACCCTGAAATCAGGATATGTATAATTTCATGGATATTATGATCCTTTGGAAAATGTAGATTCTTTAATCAGAATAAATGAGCAATAAGACTAAAATCAGAATTAATGAGCCAACTGTCCCAAAACGTATTCAATAAAAATGTATCCTCACCTATTATGAAACATTGTCTTACCAAAAAATATTTATAAAAAAATAGCTGTAGGGAAACTTACACCATTGCCTTTATAAACGACTATTTATATTTATTCGTAAGAGGCTCCTAACACACAAATAAGCTCAGCTTACAAATTGCCGATGAATAATCTACGTAACAGTTACATCATGTTGTGCGTTACGCATCTTCCGGTTGTATGTATAAAATCAACAACCCTTAGCGAATGATCTGTAAAACAAAGGAATGTATAAATATGTTTTAAATATTATCGTAATAAAAAAGAATAATTCTTCATTAAACATTTTTTTGCCAACCACTGCATTTAGTTTGTAAGACAGTAATTACCATAACTGAATTCACATTGAAAAGATAGATTTATATCTTACTCTAACGGAGGGTGGATAATGATATTGAATTATAATTACAAATTCTCTTATTAATTATTCATCGACAGATATGAGCACACACGTAAATGCAATGTTATTATTATCCTTTTTTTGTGTATAAGTAAGTATTTCCTTTCTCATTAATCGTGTTCATCTGATAACGCTGGAGAAAAGGACATAAAATGTGCTCCTGATGCCTTTCTTTCACGAGAGGTTTCACGTCGTAATGAATCCCTAGAAGTAGGTAGTGCCATCTGTTTGCTAAATGCTAATTTACGTACTGTATGAGGAGACAGAAGGTTAGAAAATAGCCGTTAAACGTAATCTTTGGTGTTTGCATTGGGTATAATTAAAAAAAACAAACAAACAAACAAAAAAAAACCAGAGAAAATCAAACCTGACTTTAATTAACATGTCTGTTAAGTGTGTAAAGTTCTGAAAATGCGTAAAACGTAAAAGTAATCTAACCTGACTTTACCGAATTCATTTCCGTGAATTCTGTAACATATTCAAAATGCAAAATTAAGCCAAATAGAATCATTATTTATAGTGAGAATCGAGCCCGGATCTCCCGGCCAGCAGTTCAACATTCTATTCAATACACCAAATAGCCAATCGAAAACGGATGGTTTTGCTCGTTTTTTTTTTTATCTTGACCTGTATTCTCAACAGGTATTGCCGGAGTGTAGTAGATTATGTAGTTAAGCAACAGATGGCTCTACGTACTACAGGGATTCTTTCTTTTTTCCCCCACAGAAAGTGTATGTGTTTGGTCTCCAATGTTTTGTGATAAGGTCAGTAACACCAAATTCAAGGTTCCAAGTCTAACAGTATTCTTCTTCCGGAACTTGACGTTCCGAAGAGGGTAAGTATGAATTCCTGTTTGTAACTGCTTGAGCACATTGTAATAGTGTAGTATTGATCTGCCTACACTGTTCTCAAGTAGTTACATACTTATCCTCTTCTGTATATATTTTTCTCCTTTTTTTTTAAGATTGTCTTCTACGTCAAGTTCCTGAAGAAGAACGCTGAAAGATTTGAAACATTGTACTTGATATAACTGAACTTATTACAAACGACGGAGGCCAAACATGCTTTGAATTGTGTAGACTCCTTGTTCATCATGGTCGTACTTAAGACATATAAAGAGAGTTTTACTTTTGACTCTTTGATGTAGTTATTAGTTACCTTTGTGTGTTTTTTTCTTCTCAATTTGTTGACAAAAATGTGTTTTTATTGCTACTTCTCTAGGTGCAGGCCGAAGTGGAGGATTTAAATCCAAGAGATGCTTATGGAAGAACACCATTGCATATGGCTAGTTATGGTGGATTTACGGACTGTATGGCGATGTTAATTGAAAATGGAGCCGATATTAACGCCCAGGTAAATCTGATCTATTTACGTTATTTGTAACAATGGACATTTCCGGTAGTATTTTTTATTGCAATAAAAAATTCTTCTATTAAAGCAGACTACGGAAAACATTTTCTTTTCTTTCTGTGATGAATCTATCAAGAGTTATAAAGACTTACTACAAAAGAGTCTCAGCCTTGCGCTTAATCGGGCGCCGCCATGTTATGACGTAATCAGTCTTCCGACTGCTTGTCATTGACATACAAATGGTATTTGATTTGTTAGTATTGTTAAAAAGAGATCGCAAAAATGGATCGAAAGAAATAGTATAAGTGGTGAATAGCGTTTCTGTATGCCTTAACACGTCATTTAGTTCGTTTTATTCATTTAAAATTGATTTTTACTTTTAATACTTTTTAAGATATTGATATAGTTTGGTAGCTTCAACACTAATTTATATCAGTTCTTTTTTTTTCATTTCATGATTACATCATAAGATATCTTCTAATAATGCTCTTTAGAACTCTTGTATTTAAAAAGAATTACCTCTTTTTTCTGTAAAAAATGTGGGTTTTTACATCCGACAATCGTATACTTTTTTAATGAATGCTAGTGAAGTATTTTTCAAGAACTTAAAAGCACATGAATTAATAGTGATCGTTACTGCCATCTGTTAACAATTTAACGTACTTGTAGGCCGTGAATATATTGAATAGTTTTAATATGTCATTGTATAAAATATTAATAAAAGCATGTAAGAAACAAAAACGTAAATTGAAACTTTCACATTGAAGTTACTCTTGCGTTTCGTGAAGTAAAATAAAACACGGCCATTGATAGGATTCGAACAGCTTTAGGTGAAAGTATAAAAAATTAAAAGTTGCATGCGCTAACCAACTGAGCTAAATTTACAAGATATCAACAGTTGCACGAACGAGCGATAAGAAGAACATTGCAAGTTAAGACTGCCCCCTGTCTATGTTTCGAGCAATTTCTGTTATTAAAAACATGTTTTGGTGTTTAAACTTATTGAAGTGTGTTCTGCAGATTTGTACATTAATTATTTCGTTAAGTGATGAAGTAAATGTTCTTTCTCTTTTTTGTTTTTTTGTCTTCAAACTTCTGAATAAGGAACGTAACATAGGGAGAAGCATATAGCTACTCAAATACAACGGATTGATTACGTCAAACCAATCAGAGGATGATTTTCGTTGTATGACGTAGGAGATTGAATTCTCAGTATTTCATGCTATATTTCTACGTAACGGAAAACCGTAGCGCTGAAATTTAAAAAAAAACATCATATGTCATTTAATCCGATGTACACAAACTAACTGTAAAATATATAATGACGGGGAAAACGGAAATGTCCATTGAAGGAAAGATTTAATCTTCCTTTGAGTACTTTTTCCGCAGGTAATAATTTGGAATTTTTATGGAGGTGCATGATTGGGGCTGGAGTCAGAAAATTAAACTTTTACCTCGTAATGAGGAGCAGTCTTTACTCATTTTTATTTATTTAATGTTACAAATGCAATACTTCGTCATTTGGCACTGATACTTGTAGTGTAGAACTGATAAACCATGATAGATTAGAGGCAACAAGCAAAAGAGGTTAAATCATCTCTAGACTAACATATGGTAGCATTGAGAAACAAATTACACTATATGTTTCCAGTTCTTACCTGTTGGTGTTCTGCTGTTTCGCTCGTATACTAAACGCAAATTACTAAACAAAATCATTAAAGTCGTGATATATTTCGCGACATCCTCAGTTGAAACGGAACATTAAAAGAATATAACGGTAGGTCAGATTTATAAAATGACACGGATGAGATTGGGCTGTGGATGATTCTGGATTTTCTTCTTCACGAGATTTGTTGGATGGGTTATATTTTTAAAATCTGTACGAAATGTTCCCTCAGACAGTTATGTTTAGAAGAGGTGATGAAAGGTGTCTATTCAGAGTCTAATTTCTGGATTTTTACAGGAAGGAAATTGAAGAGATAAAACAAAGCAGACACTATGTAATTTTATTGTGGTATTTGTGAAAAGTGTATATAATTAGGACATAGATTTCAAGAAAATTGGATCATAGGTTATATGATTTCATAGCGAGTAGCCGTCTTCTGTTGTTAGATGAAATCTATACTTGAACTTTGCGTAAAGAAACAAGAAGAAAACTTAGACAACTAACTTCTGAATAGATGGAATTTTAATTTTATAACAAATTAAGTTAAATTTATCTATTTCTTCTATACTCTCTTTTGTCCTTCATTGGATTTTAAATTTGAGTAATTACCCACTGTTGTGATCATTTTGATGATCTTTAGAAAACTAAATATGTTGTTGTTTGATTCAAGACTGAATTGTTATTAACTCGTAGTTACTTTCTATTCTTCAAGGCAGAATGAACGGAGATCGGCAGCAAGTTAGTTAAAAAGAAGCCATACCTTTCATGACGGTAGTATTTTCTTGCTATTTAGAATTGTACATTTTTATAAAATTTATCATGATCGGTTGCATCCAGTAAGATAGGTGCACATGCAAGGTATGTCTTCTTTGTAATTTACCGTAACCATCTCTTTTTCATCTACCTTGAAGAAGAAAACTACGTATTCTTCGAAAAGCTTAGCACTGTAAGGACGCATATGTCTTCTTTGTAGTTTACCGTAACCATATCTTTTTAATCTACATTGAAAAAGAAAACTACGTGTTCTTCGAAAAGCTTAGCAGTGTAAGGGCGCATTCCTATAGAGAAGCTATGTTTTGATAAGTCAATACGTTACAAGTCTGCTATATAACAATAGTTTTGCGCTATATTTTCAGATCTGGCTGTGATTTTATAGTGGATTCTCATCTTGATACTCATATTTATGTACCAGACAAGGAGGGCTTCCATTTTTAATTTTTTCAAATAGAACATTTCTTTGAATGAACTCCAAACTCGTAAAACAAGGCGAACTTCGTTCGGATTAGTTTGTCTTATGTAAACACCAAAAATCCATGAGCTTCCACCGGGAATTGGAAGTCGAACCGAAAGCAAGAGTGTTCACCACATGATAAGCTTGAAAACAATGCAGCATAGTACTACGGTTAAATATTTGCTGAGTAAGATGAAGCATGTAAAAAAAGAAGTTTTTCTGCACCGCTTTTATAGTAACTAATGATTTGATACACATTGACTCGTTTTGATCTATAAGCTGTTTAAAATCTTGAATACACAGTCACCTATGCCCCAGCCTGGACTCGCACCCGTAACCAAGACTCGAGGACGCTGACCAAATGCGTTAGACCATAGGGTTACCGCGCTCAGTATGATCAAGTACCAACATGTCTGTCTAAATGGATCACCATTTCTTATGTGTAGAACACCGTAGGAAGAGGTTTAAAAGTACTTAGCACGGTCGCCTATTGTTTTGTCTTCGGCTGCACGTGGATGATACTTTATGATTAAATGTGTAAGGAGTAATCTTTAAAATGGATAAAAATAGTGTTGTTTATAAGAGTATTTTTTCTTTTTTTTTCTCAGGACAATGAAGGCATGACACCCGTACATTGGACAGCAACAAGAGGACATCAAGAAGCTGTAAGCCTGTTACTGGAGAATTCTGCAAATGTCAATTTACTGGCTGTTACAGACGCCAAGGAAAGGTAAGTGAGTGGTTTCTTTATTTAATGAAGTTTTAGGATTCTCGTAGCTACGGATAATGTAATTAGTGCATGGTAAAGTAGTTCAATTGAAAGCAGAATTTAAATCGACGGCGTTGTTATTGTTGACGTTGATGATGGTGATGATAATGCAAATTCGTCACCAACCTCAGATAACATACCAATCTATTTAAGAAAGGTTTTGTGCAAAGGAGAACTCTGAACACCATGTTGATTAGCAGATACATTGAATAGTTCACTGTGCTTAAGATATTTCCACAAAGATGGTGTTATTGACTGTATCAGTACGCCCGCAACCTTACATTTTATAAGTAGAACATTTGGTTCTATTGTTTGTATCAGTAATTTAATCTTAATTAGACACAATATGTATTTTCCAGGAAGGAAATTGTGGTGAAACCAGTCTATTTAGTATTACCAACTTTAATACAAATGAGATTTCAAATGATGGACAAAAACTATGTTATCTGGTATAAGGATATACCGAAATCATTTGATTCGGGAAATCATTCTCTTCTTTTCAATAAGACAAACACTGAAGCCTACACTTCTTTCTGTACGGTGGTTTGAAGGTTACTTAGTAAATAGAACTTGTGTTGTACAGGGTGGTAACGTAAACACTGATAAACTTCCAGAAATAATGGTACATTAAAAAAGAAGGAAATAAAGTCTGCCACCGAGGTGGAGAATCTGCCGAGTTTCGAAACTACAGGCTGCCGACAGCGTGAGAAAATTATTTTTAATACCACTAATACTAGAGCTGGTGTGACATGCTAAGTTCCTTCATTCAGGGAATCTCTTGCGTGCCTATTGGACAATTTTGTAATACGCATTTTTGATATAACAGGTTCTGTGGAACCAGGAAAGAAAAAAAAAACTATAAACTTACTTGCATGCAAAACACTTAGAAACAAGACAACGAAATATCTAAGAATATAATTATGCTAAACTAATCTATACAATCTTTAACTCAATCCAAACGAGCTTCTTCAGGTGCGTGATGGAATTCTGTGATGGTAATTTTTATAAGTGTATCGAAGAGATTATTTTTCTTAAACGTCTGTCTTTGGTAGCAGCTTATTACAATTTCATAGGGTCAAGTCAAATGATCAATATGATTTGCAATATTCAGTTGGAATGATTATCAATTTAACGTTATATTGATGTCCTTATTATTTAGGAATGGAACATCGAATGTCGATTGAAATACAAATATAAACCTAAGGATTTGTACTAATGATAAACTACTACTGTTTTCAGAATAAACATGTCTTTACTCTTTGGCGATTGATAGGTTTAAATTCAGAAAGTATCTTGACTAATACTAACAAAGGGAATTTCAGTTATTCTAAATTTAAGAAATTTAGGAATTCGAAACTATTTTCGTGATCCTGTAACGTAAGAAATAGAACACGTTTACGGGGTCAGAAATAAAAAGCAAAAATATCTGACGCAGAAGATATAGGAAAACGGGAAGACAAATAACATACGAGATCTATACAAAGGGGTAAACTCGTTAAGAAAAGGTTACCAGCCGAGGTTAGGAATGATTAGAAATGAACGTGGAGATCTTCAGGCAGATTCGACTAAAATAGTCGATGTGTGAAAAAGTTATTTCGACAAACTTCTTAATGTACACAACGGTGAACAAACAGAGGAAATTGAAATCCATACCGCAGAACCGTGGATTCCCGAACCTAGCGAGATCGAGATCGAAATGTCGGTAAAGAAATTGAACTTCAAATCACCAGGAATAGACAATATTCCAGCCGAATTAATTAAAGCGGGAGGAACGGCACTAATCTAGGAACTACATAAATTGATAAGTGCTATATGGAGAAAGGAGGAGCTTCTAAAAGAATGGAAACCTCAATAATAGTTCCGATTTACAAAAAAGGCGATAAATCTGATTCCAACCTGTTACAAGATATGAAGTAATATTCTGTTAACACGCCTAAGTGTATACGTAGATGAAATAATTGGAGATCACCAAAGTGGATTTATAAGAAATAGATCCAGGTTGGACCAGATTTTTGCCTTGAGACAAATTTTGGAGAAGAAATAAGAATACAATGGGACGGTTCATCAGCTATTCATTGATTTTAAGAAAGCATATGATTCTATCAAAAGAGAAAAGTAATACGCTATCCTGATACGATTTGGAATTCCGAAAAAAATGGTTCAACTAGTGAAGATGTGTCTCAGCGACCCCATAAGCAGAGTACGGATAGGTAATAATATGTCTGATAGTTTCAAGATTTGCAACGGATTGAAACAAGGCGATGCCTTGTCCCCACTGCTGTTTAACTTTGCGTTAGAATATGCGATTTTAAAAATTAAAGGGGACAAAAAGGGACTATCATTGAATGGTTTGAATCAACTGTTCGTATACGCGGATGATGTAGATTTAATAGGGAACGATATAGATGCACTACAAAGCAACACCGATGTCTTAGTAGAAGCGTGCGATGAGATAGGTCTACAGGTAAACATAGATAAAACAAAATACATGATAACAAGCCGAAACACAGGGAATGAAGGAAATAAAAACTTAAGAATTAGGGATGAAGTCATAGAGAAAGTAACAAATTTAAATACTTGGGAGCAAAAATGAGGTAACGGAAGAAATAAAAAGTCGCTTAGTATCGGGGAACGCATGTTTCTATTCAGTCGAAAAACTTCTAACATCACAATTAATATCAAGGAAATTGAAATTAAAAATATACAGAACGGTTATTCTGCCGGTAATACTTTACGGTTGCGAAAGTTGGAGTACGACCCTAGCAGATGAGCATAAATTACGTGTGTTTGAAAATAAGGTTTTGAGAAAGATATATGGGCCGAAACGGGACGAGATGAATGGAGTGTGGAGGAGACTACATAATGAAGAACTCCACGAACTGTATGATTCACCAGTTGTTGTAAAATTAATGAAATCTCGATGACTAAGGTGGGCAGGCCATGTAGCTCGGATGGGGGAAAAGCGAAGATTATATTCTATCCTGGTTGGAAGGCCGGATGGAAGGAGACCATTGGGAAGACGTCATTGGGAGGATAATATTAGAAGAAATCTTCGAGAAGTAGGTGTTCGTGATGAAAACTGGCTTGATATTAGCCGGGGTAGAAACCAGTGGCGAACGTTTGTTACTGCGGCGATGAACTTGCGAGTTCCATAAGCCATAGAGTTAGTTAGCTATTGATGGCGTTACAGATATATCTAACATGACGTATTATTGATGAATCCATTTGAATAAGATCATACATAAGATGAAATCCAACAGTACATACAAATACTAATGTGTAAAACTACTACTTGCAATGGTAGTTTTAATGCTGTATATGTCGAAGGACAATTAAAGCTGAACTTAATTGCAAATATTCGAAAGAAGAGTAAACCAAGTTTCTATTTGAGAAGTAATCAAATAGTGGCTATTATTGTTCTGATATGAAGTGTGCAGTACTGTAAAGGACTTAAGTGCCCACATTTTGACATAATTTTTATTTACTGGTATTCATTCATTATTTTTCTTTTCTTTTCGTTTTTTTTATTCCGTCTTTATTTTTTCTCTCATTTTAATTGATGGATTTAATTTGCAATGAAAATTAAAAAGTAATCTCATACCTAATTGATGATAAAATCATTTAGTAATCTTTGAATTAATTCCGTTGTAGGTATCCATCACGTGCAGTCGTATTCTTAAGAGTAAGCCATGTAACCCTAAAAGGAACACTTTAAGTTGGTTATTGACAAGTGTTGTGGATAATTATAAGAAAAATTGCTTGGAATTCAAATTTATGCAAATGAGTAGATATCTTGACAATTATACCATTGGTTAAAGTTAGTTTTATTGGCACAGCGCTGGCTTTTGATATCTACTGCTTTAAATTTGGGATAATTTACTTTCCTTATCGAGTAAAAAAGACCATTTCCTTTAAAGTTCCCATAATGTAATATTCTAATCTTTAGTGAGGAGAAACGAAAGCATTAAGCAACATATTATTGTAAGAAGCTAATTCTATTAAAAAAAAACACACACATATATATATATATATATA
>JAGDQP010019801.1:12025-34307 GCA_022664845.1 Lepisma saccharinum | reverse complement strand
CTGATTTTTAGTGCATAATTATCTGTTATAGATACATGAAACGAGATATTTCTCTATAGATATGTTCCTACGCTAGTTTACAACGTAGTCTTACCTTCATTCATCCCCCTGTTATAACGGGAAAGAGTTCATTGTATTCTTTTCTCAAAGTTCTTTCCAGAATGGCAAGCTACATCAGAGGAATCATAGTCTTTCTCGAATCTTTCAACATCATATCCATACAGAGATGGCACTCAACAACTGATCTCCGTGCCCAAGTTTCAAGACACATTCTTCAATTAATTCAATCGCATTCAGTCTTTCAATTTCAAGGAACGAATGAGAGAGCAAACCTCGGATTTGGCAGATTATCGATCTTGATAGTCATGTTGAATACACCCGACATCCATTGTAGAAATGTCTGTTTTGAGTGTCGTTAAGACCAGTACACGAATGTAGGTGAGATTATTGAAATAAATATCCCACGTACCGGTACAATTTCTGAGACTGGTTTGCTGTAGGTTATCTGCAAAACGCACACAAAATCATCTCCTCAAAAAAGAGGTTATTACATTCACGAGATTTAGAATATTTGCTACCTAGTAAAAGAAGATGCGAGAGTAGCTACTAAACTAAATTTGTTCCCAAATGAAACACAACACTACTAACAAATAAGATATATTTCAAAACCACGTGAAAACTAGAAGGTTTCATCGATTATACAACAGGTAAGCATGTGATGCATATTTCTCTATTAGATATCCGGTACAAACAGTGGGAAAGTTACAAAATACTGGTACCCTGATCCTCATGCAAAACAGTACTTTACGTTCATTTCGCATGCTATACGAAATCCCAATTAGTTAATTAACAGAATAATAGACCGACATCAAAGATGAGACAAATAATCTAAAAACAAGAAATCACTAAACTAGAAAAAAAGAATAATAAAACCATACTTTCTTTTTTGTTCATTTCTATTATATAAACGCGGACAGAATACTCCTTCGCGATATTCATAACTCTACTGTTCATAATTAAACCATTACGATTCTTAACTAATCTACGAGATCACGTAGAGAAAGATACTGTGCATAATTTATTTAATTAACAGTCGCATACCAATGCTAAATTTGCACCAATTAATACCAAAGGATCGGACCGGCCCCCCACGTAGGTGATTTTTGTAACTAGCCATACAAGTAAATCATCTGACAGGATATGTTTTAATTGAATATCCTAGAAGGCCATAGGGCCCAAGTATAAATTTTTAGTTACCTTTAATTGACGTATCCAGAGAGGAGCTGCGGGGGGCGTATGCCCTCTCGAAGGAATAAGCTCTATTTTTGCATTGTATCAAGCATTATTCAAAGAAAAAACTTCACTTTTGTATCCAATTCTTCTTCTTCTTCTATTCTGTTCTTTCTATTTTTGTATTATGTGAAGTATTATTTTTAGAAAAAGCTTCATTTTCTTTCCGAACCAACCTACAAATATTAACAGTCGCTTACCAATTTCCAATTGAACTGAAAAATACGAAAGAGAGGGAAGCGCGTGCCCTCTTGAAGGAATATGAATTCTTTTGGCATTATATTACGGAGTATGCTAAGAAAAAGCTTCGATTTGTTCCCAAAGCAACCTAGAAACGTTAATAGTCGCATTCCAGTTCCGAATTTGTACCGAAAAACAGCAAGGAAGGGGGCAGGGGCCATCACGGGCCTAAAATATCTAAATATTGTTATTAGCCTAAAATAAAGAAATGTAACAAAATTTGTGAATTTCAAAACACAAGCTGCGAACACCACGTCGTATAATTTCTAATCACAATAATATATTTTATTGCTGTGAGTTTGGAGCACATGCCCTTATTACATGAAGAGCTGGGCAAATAAAAAGCAAAATAACAAATATTTTATTGAGAACAATTTCGTTGAACACTTTTCTTAGGTATATGTTACTATATTGACAAATTTAACAATTTACTGTACAGTAGAGTGTACCAAACGCAGTCCGTCTGCTATCTAGTAGAAACCTCAATAAATAACAAAAGAAAACTTCAAATTTACGGTAAAGCGAAATTTTATGCTATGAAATTCTTGAGTAGGTTAGAAAAACATCTTTTTTTTTTGGCCTCTTATTTGTTGACAAAGGGAGAAATTTTTATTGCGCTATGTCCGGGAAAGATGTATTAGAAAAGTAAAAAAAATGAGATCATAACTCTGAAAGGTACAGAAATTATTTACAAAAAAAAAACAAGATGGGATCCGGCTCGTACCTCCCCCCCCCTCATTGGTATGCGACTTTTAATGTAGAAGTATGGCTACTGTTTGCGATATTTCAAGAATAAAAAGTTCCGCATATGCCATAATTGACCGTCGTCCTATTAATATTTTCCCATAAAAAAAATCGAGATTTCTTTTTGTACTCTCGAATGTATAAGTGATCCAAAAATCTGCTAAATTAAACAATAATTTTGAAACAATTATGATGTCATCTGGTGCTCTTTTCTAATATTAACTCAAATGGATCTTCATGAAAGAATAGAACATTACTGTAATATTCGATGGTTGTCCTCCCTTTTCACTCCCTTTGTTCCATCATATATATTGATAAATGCTGTGATGACGTGATGAGCTACCATTATGAGCCATAGATTGAAAGAAGAATAATTGTATTTGATGGTTCAGTCTCATGTAACTAACATCCAACTATATAGCGAGGCAATATAACTTTTGAATGGCGTGATCAAACTAGATGTTTCACGCAAGAGTTTATTTAAATTTTGTGGTGGTTGGAAGAGCGTTTCAGATATGTAATTTTGAAGAGAGAGCATCCATAGCTATATTTCAATTGGCAATTAATGTTCGTTCAGCATAGACAACTTATACCTTCGGCATAGACAACCTATACGTTTCAAACAGATCAATAGACGACGTGCTAGCCTAATAGCTATTAACCACAATGTTAGCTTTAATACAATAATGTTTCTAATCTAAATATTACTTCAATTAATTAATAAAGGTAAATGTAATCTGATTACATTTCCAATTCACGACAATAATGTTATGTGTGGGTAATGAGTTTTTTGATATTTCACTACTAATTCCATTTTAAAAAATGGAAGAAGTTCATATTATTATCTTAGTGACTACCTCTGAAACGCGCGTAGTATGTTTTGGGGGGTGGAGATTTTGAGACTACTTTAGGTTTGATATTATTTTTATTGTTCAGAAATAATGATAATTCGAATGATATATTTTTTTCTTAATATGCCAAAATCTTATTGAACCATTATTCATTATCACACCACCAAACACATTAAAATAGTATAAAAGCCATTTTTCTGCTAAACCCAATACCAGAAAAACGTGTTGCAAGTTTTGAAGGTCAATCATCTATCATTTATCATGCACATTAGGGAGAAAGTAGACCATATTTATGTGTGTGATGTCTACGGAATTGAGCTATGCAGATATGAATCAAAACAATAATTCATACTGGTTCGTACACACACACACACACACACATACATATACTGTATATATATATATTAATGATTCTCATTGCCTCCGAAGAACATAACGGTCATATACTACAGTAAGCCTATGCCAGAAATAAGCTAAAACTGATGCTAATTAAATATACATTGAGTCGAAATCCACAACTGAAGGGCATGATCGATCGCTTTTCAGAAACTTTTTTAATCTTGTCTAGCATGACCAGTGTAAGTGTGCCAGAGTTGCTGATTATCGGTTCAAAAACTTCGGAAAAATATTAAAATAGTCAAATAGGCACGTATAATTTAAGACATCAGCATTTATAAACACTGGTAACCATGGAAACGGAATCTTAAAAAATAATATAGCTGCAATAGCCAGAATCATCCTCTCTATTAACGTAACAAGTGTGATTAAAATCGGCTGAGTCGTTCTCACGTGATGCCCTAATATGTTTATAATTGAACCTCGTTACCATGGGCACAGTAAACAATTTAATATCTTCTTAAGGTTGCTATAGGTTACTGCAAAATCATATCAAGTTTGAAGCAAATTGGCTTTACCGTTCTCACGTGATACGCGAAATGTTTAAGAAATTAAACATGTTACCATGATAACACTGATAAGTGTAACTATATTTGTTATTATTAATGCAACACGTTGAAATTAGATTGCAGAAGTAAATTTAAGATTAAATTTTCGTAGTATTATTATCTTTGCCGTTATCTTTTATCTACATAAAGATTAAGCTTCTCGTTGCAACTGAGTTTTAATGTGAGATTATGAAGTAGGTTTAAGTGAATCTTTTTCTAGTAAAACTCCAATGAGAAAGGGTGCTATTTAATGTTAATGTATGCTATCAGTGTTTAAGAGCAATGTAGAAAAGTGAGCAAAGAATCAGGAATATAAACTACATATATCACAGTGACATCTAGTATTCATATTACAATTATCATCCGTCAACGACGTTCATTTTATTAATCGTACAGCAATCTCCTTCCTTTACATTAATAAAACAATAAGATAGTGCCTTGTTTTCTCTTAAAAGCGCAAATCGGTATTATGTGTGCATCAGACTTGATTATAAGCCGCATCAAATCAAGTTGTTGTATAAATTGTTACGGAATTTCCAATATCCATTTCACTTTTGGATTTAATGTTTCCATATGAAAAAAAATCAATATATAATTACACCTTTCTTTATGTTAAACGTACGGCGTTGTATATTCAGAATCGTTGATAAAATTCCCGGAATATGTAATTGGCAGCATAATTTGGGTATATACGTTTGAAACAAGTGTAGGAGTATAAATAACACACTTACTTTGACTGTATTGGTTTGTAACCGGATGAGATCTTTTTTGTCTATCCCTATACAGCTTCTTAAATTCACTCAGTTTTATTTTCCTATTAGCAGTGCGTAATAAATTCCACTCAGTAGTATTACCGAACAAATAATCAGTGATCATATTTAGCTTTCATTGAAAATAATATCAGAATGATATAAAAAAAATATTATTATCTGTTAGTTCTTTACTATTGTGTCTAAAGGAAGTTAAAGAAAAACGCTTACCTTTACTTTACAGATGTCAAAGCCGGCTTGAATATTTCTCTATAGAACATTCAAAATTTGACACATTCATATCTTTTTATGCTACGGAAATTTCTGTTTTTAAGTCTTTAGGTAAGCTACCAAATTCTTCACGATGGTGCGTGACATCTATCAAACTCATTTTTCAATTTCTTGTGAGGATATGCTTTATGTTTGGTTTTCTTAGCTCTGTCCCAAGTAAACCAGATAAAATAACTCATATTGATACACTTTTTTGAGAGTAAGACACGTTGTAAAGACATCGTACATCATGTTGTAGAAATTTGTTACAGTTTGCGAGAGCAAAGAGAGAGAGAACAGTGTAAATTGACGTTGTTTGATAAAAAGTTTCGAGCTGTAAGCTCATGTCTTCCAAATGAATTGAAACCGAATGTGATGAAGACAAAACTTACAGGAAGTGAGTAGGAAGCAACTGTCGCATCTCTGTAGCAGTAGAAGTGAACAGAAGGTGTATATTTCCTTAAGTGAATTGTTAATTATTTCCTGGAGTGAACTGTCAACTTGACGACAGTTGAAGAGGAGAAGTAATTGATTTAGTTGCCCAATGATACTTAAGGCACGGTAAAAATGTGAGTGTTGTTTGCTACTCCATAGTAGAAGTCGTCATTTCTGAGATGGCAGAGAAATATGGCGAAATTTGTAATGAATGCACTCTAGTTTAGGGCTGCCGTGAAAACACACTGACAATAATTTCGATGAAAGTCATGATGACAGATGTAGTATCCTGTGCAGTGTGTAGCGCTTGGCCAAACCTCTGTTGATTTTATCCTTGGTCTCTTCAAAGTTTAGTCCCTGGATGAGTGGCAGGAATTGTTGAAATTTAGAAAAAATATTAGAAGTTTCAGATGGATTGTGAATTTGGTCCTGACTGGCAGTGCCAGCAGATACCTTGAATGTAGGTTTGGAGACTGGAACTTTTTGTGCCGGATCTGGCTAGATTGTATTTCCAGATAATGATGATACTTGTTTCGGTGTGTTATTGATAGAAGAAGCTCGGCTGACTTGATATTTCTTGAAAATTGGACATCCTCTGTAGTTGGCGGGATATTCATCGCCACAATTTACACATTTTGCCGGGTCATTTAGTGTTTTCTTAGGACATTAAGCAGTGAGATGGGCCCCAGCACACTTCACACAGCGAGGATCCATGTACAAGAAAATTGGGTGTGATGAAAACGTTGACATCGGAAACATGGATGCATGTGCGTGGTTTATACAGCTCTATAGCGATTCTATAATGGCAGAGATAGGGTTGTAAAGTTTCTGGATGTTGAAAGTACGCTGTAGGGTGGCCAGAAAAAGTGGAAGATCTTTCCGCTGGTGCGTGGATGGATCACGGTTATACATTTGATTAACTGATATTACGGGAAAGTTCTTGTCCAAGAGAGCCTCTTGTATATTTTCGACAGAAGTATGAATTGGCAGTTTCCGTACGACGACTTTGTATGGTTTATCCTGTTTAGGGACATCTGGACTTTTATTTGGAGACAGTAGGTCTTGAGCTTCTCAAAATCAGCTGAAGATGATGCCTGAAAACAAATGAAGTCCTTGCCATGACGAATTCTGGGTGGAGTGGAGCAGGTAGCTGCCAAAGTTCTTGTAAAAATATATTTGTTGGTTATCCCATACATGTAGATGGCTGGAGGTTTAGCTGACGTGACTGGCATCTGACCACTAACCCTTATGTGCACATTACTTTCAATGTGCCTGTGAATTTCTAGATTCATATTTTCGTTTCGCTATCTGATTAAGTGTGAAAGACAAGAATAGGAGAATGATGCCTGTTAACGGGAACAAGTGAATGTTCTTTTACTATAGGACGTCCTTAAGGTTTGTTAACACTAAGAGGCAAACACTTTTTTACAAGCTACTTGAGAATGACACAAACAGCGTCTTCTATAAAACGATGGAAGCAAATGAATGGGTTTATGCAAATGTGGCTCGATTTTCTACTACCACATTCTCAAAGTCAGCCGTTCGTGTTCCACAGAACGCGAGAAGATAAACCATGGTCATGTTTACTAATTTTGAGGCTGTGCTTCTCCTCCACAACGTTGCCAGGCATTCTTAAGCCAGTTGCTCACCCGTTTCCCTATATCTCATGTACAAAATGCGCTGGCAACACTACCATCTTCTTTCTTCTCCTTTTTCTCCAGCTACTCAAGCGACGTGTTGTAAGTGATAAAAAGTTACAAAAGAAAACTCGTTTCAACCTGCTTTCAAGTTACGCAATGTAAAACATCACGCATAAAAAGGTGTCTAAGTCTAAGGTGCTGTTGGTTATATTTTGTATTCGATTTTGATGTATTTTCAAGAGATAGCTGTTTGACACAGTTAATTATTTCTTTATTTTTCCTAAATTTGTTGATTTCTTTTCTTCATCTTAGGAATGGACTGAATCGCACTTTCCGAAGCTGTCGTTTGGCTCTTTTCATGTTCAGTCATATACTACGTCAAGTCGTGGGAACGGCTATACGACAGAGAACATAATGACATAGTGTTGTTCGTGTGTATGACGTCAGTGGATTATAATTGCACATATGACATGCTAGTTAAATTTTTGTATGGTCGTACATCATTATTAACGAACTCGATTCCAATATGTAGTCGAAAACAAGAACCTTCCGGATTAGATCTCTATATACTATTGCAAACAAAAAATAATAATACTATATTTCTCTTGGTTTTACCATGTCTCTTTTTTTAAAAAAAATAATGGAAAACGTAATACTATCGATTTCCCTAAACAAGGGACATCATGGTTCGTTTCATTTTGTTTGATTTATCGACCAAACGAGAATATACATTATAAATGCTATCAATGTTGAAGTTTTCTGGCTTTGTTTAACTTTGTAATACAGAAAACTGAGAATCCTGTTATACATAATAGAGTAATGGATTAAAAATTCAAAGTTGGCATCAAACTCTTTCTCCCCCTCTTTCCATTTCCCTTTCCCTATCTGCCTAAGTGTGTGTGTTTGTAGTAGAGTATTATGTGCTCTCAACATAACTATATGTTCATACTTTCAACTTAATTCAAATGTTTCATTAGTTCCTTTCGTATTTGAAATGATTAATTATGTTAATTTGTTCAAACGTCACTTGCTTCGGAGGACATTCAGTATTACACTGGAAAAAGAAGAATTTAATGATCTGTTAGTTACTGTTTTAATAATTATCTCAAAACGCATTAGTTGCATTCCTAGTAAAACTTTATGTCGTAGTCTGTTTCTGACAAAAAAATAGAGTTCAACTTAGACCTCACAAATATTACATAGCGGAAAATGTCAATGTTAATTCATCATCATTTTGACTATCACATTTTCAGTGTTATTTGAACAGCGCAGTTTTCAACCCAGTGATTCATTGTGCTTTTCTTCATTATATTAAATCAACATCAGAAACACCTCCTTTGTGTTGAATTAACACCCACAAGCGCCAGTCCAGTTGACTTGAATTAACAGCGAAATTTTTATCTGTAACTCTTCGGTAAATTTAATCAAAATATATAAAATTAATTATAGAATAATAAAAAATAATCAGTATATTTTCTAACACAAGAGTAAAAAACATAATTCATTTCATTAACATCTCTGTTTGCTTTTAGCTAAGAAATTGTCTCAAGCTCTTCAAGTTTTCTCCTGTACGAACCATTGGATTCTAATAAATCATCTTCCTCATATTTAACATCCTTTGACTGCTGGAAATTTATTGCCTTATACAGCATCGAGACTATTTGAGTAGCTCAATTACAAAACTTCCAGCATGTCCAAAAACGAGAAAATTTGGAATATTGCTAGTTTTATATTCTAGGCTTCACTAGTCTAACTTATGAACAGCGTGAGAACATAATTCATTTGCCCTTCAAACATTAAAGAGAAAATTCATTACCAAGTAAATATTCTACAAAATATTTTTCATTTTTTTTCATTTTGTGGTAAAGTACCATAGCGGCTATTGGGCAACATGTTTTGCTCTTGTTCAGAATAATTCTATATTTTATCGAGTTAAATTATTGAAAAGAAGATGTCAATTTACTAAGGTAAGTACCACCACCACCACTAATGTTCTGACGATAGTGAATCATACCTGGAACCAAGTTTAATTTTACCCATTTGTTTCTGGCACCCAGCCTCTGTGTTGGAGAACGATTAATATCACGAACTTCGGATCAGGAATAGGAAGGCACGTGTTTTCGAATCTCGCTACAGACCACAGAAAATTTTCCAGATTATTTTTCAGTTACAACAGTCGAATGCAATGATGGCACTTCAATTAAGATGAGATGCTTCTTCCTCGTCTCAAGAAGACTGGTCGTCCTGAAAAAGGACTAGCTTATACCAAAGTTCTCTGCTCAGTCCGTAAATTAATTATTTTCTTAAAGTTTTCCTCCTGTCGTATGCATTTTATTCAGCCTTAATAATTGCATCTTATGCATTAGCGATTTGTGGTTTTTATAATGTGTAGAAATCATAGATCTTTCAAATCCACAATACTCTGATCATCACCCGCCCCTTCCCTTAACTGAGCTGACTTATATATTTTGTTCTAATTAAGCATTTATCTTCTAAGGACAGACCTAGTATTAACGTGTTTGAACTACGCTTGCGTTGGTATCCGAGGCAGAGTGCGGGCACACAAACAAATAAATTTACTTTGGCTATAGGAAGTTCCTAGATTCCTACATACAGTAATCGCCTATGATCTTATTGTGTATGCGCTTTTATCTGTTTCCTGTGTTTCATTTCAACTGAAGATTCTCAACTGCATTCTGTACAATGCCGTTGCCAGTTTCAATATACACTCTTCATTACTGCTTTTCTTTACTCCATGCAGTGAATTATTTTTCCATTTGATGTTCTGCACTCTCCCCTAGCTCCTCTAGATCCATTCATCACTTCATTGTAAAATTTACGTTCTTAATTCGTGACTGTCTCTTTGCTAAAGCTATTCACGCCTTAATTTATTTACTTACGTTCTTCTTTTAAACGTATTCTTTCTTATGTACACGCACTAAAACATGCACCACCCGCTTTACAATCCTCACCTTGGAATCAGAAGGTACTATTTTCACTTCAGCTACTTTTGAGTTTCAAAGTTTGAAGTTCTATTAAAAGTCTATATAAATTAATTACATTTCTAACATTTTTAGCCACTTGGAGGTCGTTTTGTAAGATATTATTTTGGGAGTTGATGCCCTTTAATACAAGGTCTTTGACTGCAGTGTTAACTTCATTTTACCAAAAAGTGGACATAGTACCTTCTGGCTCCAAAGTGACGATATATACCACGAGGTTACTCCCAATTTCTAAGCAACAAACAGACGAATAATACAACAAATACAACAAAGAAATAACGCAAAAAGAAATTAGTATGCAGGAAAAAATAATAATTTCGAATTGCATTACATGTCGCATTCGTGTTCCTTGGCTCCTACTAAGGTTACGTCGCCTCGAGCATTCAAACATGTTTGTACCCTCTCTGTCATACTGTCCACTAGATCTCAAGGTCGTTCTGGTCTAACATGTCCCACTTTTCTAGAAAGTCTTATAGAAAGCATCGACAACAACTGGTGGTTTTGAACGGTGCTAGAAAGTCCTTTTGAATAGATACCAATCATGTTCCATGTTTCCAGAAAGGAAAAAAAAACAGGTCAGTGCATAAGTGTTATATTTACTTTCTGGAATAAGTCCTCAATGATACGGGAATAGGCATGATCATTCTGTAAAATTAATCAGTCTCCATAATGCTGATGGTATAGTGCAACAATATGTTGAGAACTGGTATCACGCTAGCGTACACCATTCCTTGCATGGAAATGAGAGGAATCCTGCCATCATTAGTGATCTCAACAAATTACCTGATGAACTTATGAGACGCCGTACCTGAGCTACAATATCTCGAGACTCTCTTTGCGCTCACAGTTAGTGCTGAACGAGATGAAAACAATAACCACCTAACCTGTGAACAGAACACAGCGTCCATCTTATAAAAATTATCTTGGAAACTCCTCGTTCGTCTGTACTACTCAGCATGGTGACGTGGGTCGAGCGAAGTTGTTCGCCACGAATGTCTTAAGCCAAGATTGTACTCTTGGAGACGATTGAGAATCATATGGCACGACACAATTACCTCATCGGCATCGAGAAGTTGGCGTCGTAATTCTCTCGCAGTATCCTAATAGTTTATACGACCGAACATCCGTATGTAACGGTCTTTATTAGATGATGCTGATCTCGGGAAATCGCTTGTGGATGATCCTGTATACTAAAGTCAACGTATAATAGCTGCATGCCCTGCAGATATCACTGGGGTGAATTTGGGAAAGTTTTGGACCGGGTCAATGATCGGGACTTGGTCTGACCCGGAAGGAAATGCAGATTCTTTTCCTTACTACACATTGTCGTTTTTCAACAGTTTATTTCAGAGGTGACCGAGAACGGGACTGTTATCCCACAGAGGACAAGTAAGACGCCGGAAAGTTCTTAACATCAGTACTACTAATAACATCTAGAAATGGTCTCATCTTTCTGGAGAGAACAAAATTGCCCCCAAAGATGTTCTAATTACCACCACCCCTCGGAAACGAAATTCTGAAAGCCTTAGTAATCTCACAAATAGTATTATTGATTGATTCAAACTACAGGAAGAAGACCAGGGAAAATCGCGTGCAGACATGGTCACTGAGTCAAGATTAGGACACCAGGTCAATTGCGTCAAGATTTGATCTTAGGGTCGCCTGGTCACACACAGTTTGAGTTAATACTACGTCGCGGAGTCAGTCGGATCATTCCGATAAAGTTTCGGAGCTATGTCCCGGTAAGATCGGTTCTCGTTGGTGACCCGATTTCAGCTCTAAAATGTCCTATTACATTTTGTGTGTCTGTATGTATGCATGTCTGTCAACAAAGACATCGCAAATCAAAACCTCTTCCTTTCACGACCTGCAGCAAGTTGTTCCGGTTGATGAGGCGTGTTAAACTACATCAAAATCATGGCGATACCCCTTCACCGGAGTACCAAGCCACCGTAGCTCAGACGTAGAGCATTGGCGTAGCATTCGGGAGATCGTGTGTTTGATCTCAGCGGCAAACCATTCTAACTGAGGTTTTCCCAGGGGTTTCCTCAGTGACACCTGGCAAATATCAGGATAGCATTTCAACATAGGCCCTGGACGAAACCTTCCCGAATCCTTTTCCCTTCCCTATCCCGGCCTGAGCCTTAGATGCCTAAAAGTCATAAATAACATTTTTAATAATCCTTCATCGGAGTAGCAATATAATAAATTGTTATCCTGAAATATACTACAATCCTGCTTGGTAACACTGATAAGGATACCAAGATCGCTAGTTGCACACCTTCTGTCAATTATGAAATTATAAGCCAACAGACACTGATTTCAGAGCACTTTAGTATCACAGATTGTCTTTATGGTTTTCCAGTTGGATCAACATGTTATCTCAATATGGTAATACTGATAAGAATATTTCTTTTATATTTGCAAATATTTAATTGAGGCATAGCAAAGGTGAAAGTTGTAAATATATTTACGTTGAAATTATTGTCTAAAAGCCAAACCAGATCGAAGCGGTTTCTAAAATTTCTCCTTCTGACAGCAGGCTCGCGTTCATGTCGGAGGTCGATAAAGTCTATCAAAACAAGCAAACTATGATGCAAGTAGTCTATAATTGAGAGACAGGAAGATTCAGTGAGGTAGTCTTCAATCATTCTTAACCTTGATAGAGTGCTGATGTCTGTCTCTCTGCTCATAGTGGACAAAAATCGATGTTCATAAAACGGCTGATTGTCTTCAGAGATATCTGGTATATGATCCTTAGTAAGGTAAAGGCACCAGTTCTCGGCATGTTAAGGTGGATTTTGCAGAAAGTGCTTTCTATAGATCTATGTGTAAGAAACAACCCTACTTTTTTCACTTCATTAGCAACTTCAGGTCTCGTGCGATAACGTAATAGCATAAATCTATTCGGTGATTAACATTATAGTGATAGAATTACGTTTCTTTACAACCCTAATTTTGCTCCAGTAGTTGTCACCCTAAATTTTGTTGGTTACCTATAGTCGTCACACCAATGCACCAGTAGTCGGCACTCAATGTACTACAAACATTCGTTTGGAAAATATGTATGGTATCCTCGTTTCCATCTTCACTGGATCTGAATCTGGCAAAATAAAGCGTGCTTGAAAGGAAAGAGGCACAGAGGGATTGCTAGAAGGTCCTCAGAAATTCTTCTAAAAACCCTAAGGTGACTTCCGGTGGAATATGTAGACATTTAAATTTTGAATTTCACTTAGGGTTATTCCAAAGAGTAAGGTTATCACTAGAAACTTCAGAAATTTAAGATCATATTAAATTTAATTTATCACTTTATGGAGTAAGCATTTTAAGTACGGTAGCAATTTTTCACCTGTAATAGCCACCCGTGACGAGCATTGGTGCAAAGTAAGTTTGACTTACACCAATATTCGTCACCCCCAAAGCAGAGAAAGTGGCAATCAAGGCACGCAAACTTATAATCTGATAATTAATTTGATCCTCAAAGAGGCATTTTATGCATATGTAAACATAAGCTAAAATGATATACATAAAACTTCAATGCTTATTTTTTAATGTCCGCGTGTAACAAAAACCATGGAAATAGCAGGAAACACGAACTTGTCGCCCAGACACAAGACATTTCTACTAAACGGAGTGACGCAATAAACATATTAATGGTACCGGTTACGTACCAGATTATGACTGCTAACTTGGTCTGTTTTTGTCACCAAACGATGAAATATTTTCTTATTTTTACATGTTTAGTAACACTCGAGCAGTGTTGAGAACTAGTGCTAATGTGCACTAGAACGGTACTAGAGTATCATGCTTAGTACAGAAATCAATTATCTTGATTTTCCACCAAGTTGAATCCTAAAAGCCAATATATCTGCAAAAACTCCCCTTTAGCGTCAGTCTCAAGCATTTAGCCGTTACCATATACTGTACCACTGACGACAAATTAGATTGTTAGACGAATTGTTCAAAGTTCTCTGTAACACAAGAATTAACGAATCATTTTCTATTTACATCTTGATGCTGAATATAAAAAGCCTTCTTTTCATTTATTGACTCTTTCTTGTTTTCAAACAACACCCACAAATGATATATAAGTACACCCATCTCGTATTGTTGATATCGACGAAATGGACACATAGTGATTCTGCCTAGTCTCTTCGGATTAATCTATCATTTCAATGGTTATTAATTTTGTTGGTAATGTTTCGGAATTTCCAGATTATTAAGATCAAAATATTTACCGTGTCCATCCTTCCATTAAGAAGATTACATGCTTCTCTTAGTGTGGGCTAGGTAAAAAGGGTTGATTAAAATTAGTTTATGGTTACCTTACAAAAGACCAGCTTTAATACTTTTTTCTAACGATTCTTTGAATAAACATTCTTACAGAATTGCTTTAACAACATCAGCGTGTTGTAATAAAGTATATTACTTTTCGTTAAGTAATATAGTTTCTTACGCAAGACGTTGTTGAGTGTGGAAGAAAGTAAGGTTACAGGACAAGAAGTAACGTTAACGCCTACAACTTTGATATTAGTGACTGCAGCAATATTACGTTAATCCTGCAGAATCTCTAAAGGTAATGGCGCCTTGGAATTGAACCCAACAAGCTTCTTTAATGCGCAAAATAATTAGCCATTCCATAGGAAGTTGTGGTGTCAATGGAACTACTATCCTTGAATTATCAAAAACAGACAACTGTATGAGTTGGCTACAATGTTATCATACAGAAACGGTTCTTGGTTCCGACATTATATTATGAATTGCTTCAGTAAATGACATATAGTGAGTGCGGAAGGCAAGAGTTACAAGCAGGGTTTCCGCCAGGATTTTCAGTTAGGGGGGGTGTAAAGTCAAAATTAGGCGGGTGTAAGTGAAGTTTTGTACGGTTTCTATCGATTTTTTACAGCAAAAAAAAGTTGGGGGATGTTGTCGAGACTTTGGGGGATAAACATCCCCGGCAGGGGAGTTTGGTGGAATCACTGGTTACAAGTGATATTGACGAATAGAAAGTCGAGGTAACCTTTTATATATAATCCGAAATATATGGGACAGAAAATTTGACATATTTTATGCAAAGGAACCTTGGACCATATTGTGTCCATGTACAACATATGACAATTTGGTGTCACATAATGTTTCGAGTTATGTATAAAAGATTACCTCGACCTTTTTATTTATTTATTCGTCAATGTCACTTGTATCCCTTGACTTTTGGAGTCGACATGTAGAATATATTCCTCTAATATAAACCCCAATCAAATTCTACTTCTTTAAACCAGTAGTCTTCTTCGACCATGTCACATGACCTTACTCTAGATAAATTTACGAAATCAATAGATGGCAGCACATGTTCATTTTATACGGTTGAATTGTTGATGGTAAACGAAGTAAGATTTTTCTGTTGTTAGATCACATTCTCCACATAATAATGACAACTGGTGATATTGGGGACCAACAGTTCAGAATGATTATGCAGATTACAGTACATTGTAATAATTTTTGCAAATATTGTGTTAATAATTCCAATTTCTATCACTGAAGTGTGGAACCTGATTGTCTCCACAGTGTATAGACTCACATAGCTGTGAACAAATTGACAGCCCTCATCTTCCTCTTCCATGTCCTGAAATAACTTTTCCAATAGTCACATAATCGATTTGACGGTATGCATTAACCTAACGCTTTTATCGGTGTTAATAGGTTGTTTATATGTCGAGATACACAGGATAATGGCTGTTATCACACTCCATGTACGTGCTTGTCACGCGAAATTTTATGACTATCATAATTAATTCTACCTTTTCTTTCCAGTTTGAATGAAAATGGAAATTAGAACACAGCTAACGACAACAACAACATAAATACAGGATGTCTCATAGATCACTATCCTTTTCAATGAAGGAATGTCGACATTATTTTGATGCGCAATTATATCCATATACCCATATTCATAAATGTTATATTAGAGTTTAGTAGATTTCCTTGAGGTCACAAACTGACGTACAATTTTGAATTTAGATTTGAAGGATACATTAAGTGCAGACACTATTATGTTCAATGAAGGAAGGTATTCGTTGATAATTCCGAACATAATATGTACAGATTTCAAAATATCGGATAAACTTCTCTAATTGATTACTCAATCCGAAATAGATAAAAGTTTCTTTGAACAAGTGTTAAAGAATGTATTATTTTGGAGCTAAAGGCATCCAAAAATGGCAATTCATCGTCCCTAATGGAGCAATACCTCAACAATAATGTCAAACAAATCAAATTTGTTCACACGAAATGTATTTGAGCAAAGTGTACGAATGAAAAATGCATTTCAAAGTTTTCCATCCTTGTTTACCGTGCACTATCAATTATTAAGGTCACGGCGTATGGTATTTTATGTTTGACAAAAGAAAAATCTTACCCTCAAACCGTTTCTCCGCAGAACAGAAACAAAACGCAGATCCGCTTATTTTGTCTGCTATGTATGTGCGAAGTTTCATCCAAAATTTCCGTGTTTTTCTGTCACGTTCAGTGCCACATGAAATATACTTCACGGGGAATTTCGCCCCTCAAATTGTTTTTCCGCAGATAAAAAATACACTTATTCGTTTATTTTATGTATAATTTCTATCTACCACCAAGTTTCGTGGAAATCGATGTACATCACTTTGAAGATGTTTCTAGTAAGTGTATATAGTTTTTCTTCAAACACTATTTTGCTCTGCCATTATAAAACCTTCATTATTTTCTGTACACTCTGTCTGCTGGCTTCTTCTCTTCGTTTCAATTAATTATTAGTGGGGTAGCACCTTCTCTTACTCGTTTCTACAGCAATTGAAGGAAGAATACAGGAAACAATGAAAACGTAAACCGAAGAAAGAATAGGAAATAAACATATACACAAGGTACGTTAGGAGAAAGTACGGCACGTGTATGACCCAGAGAAAAGAGAGAGAGAAAGAATGGAAAAGGGAAAAGAAAGAATTCTGTTCAGTGTTTATTAAAAGACAAGCAACAAAAATCACAGATTGCAAAATGTAAGATATTTAACTGTGAAAGGACGTCTAGCTATTATAAGTTTCCTTGTTATTACATAATTAATGGTTCTTCACTCTCATTCCCTTGGGAGGAAACAACACGTTGCAAAGTAATGGGTTTCGTGCTTTACTGCATTAGCAATGGAATGAAGGTCAATGCTGATTCTATAAATAACGATTTTTCTTCTTGTTTTTGCTTTTCTCTTCTTCTAGAACAGCTACTTAATCTCCTAACATTTCTTAAACGAAAACCGAATAATGTAAGGACTTAGTCGTAAATGGTCGTTCTTGTAGGAAGCAACGTTGTGTGTATCTAAAGAGATATTTTACGGCTATGTATATTTCGAAGACAAGTAAGAAAAATGAAGCAACGGGAAGATATAAAAAAGGACCTAATTCGTTTTCAGTGGGAATATTAATTTCCCTTCTTAATATCACTGAGCATTTCCACGAAAAATAATTTATTCTTCGAAAAGATGTTTTAACCTTTTCGTTGTTTCCCGATTTTTATTGCTTCTTTGCAGAATTTATTGAAAGAAAGAGATTTCAGAGAATTGAGAGAAAGAAAACTTGAATCGTTTTATTTTAATTTGCTTTTCTACTGTTCAGCATTTATATACTAAAAGTCTGTCATTAATTTTTACTATCAGTACTAATACGATGGTGAGTATGGTAAATGCTGTAGTTTCTAACCTGGGAAGAGTGACAAACTTGCTAAGGTGATGCAGCTACTGAAACGAAAATTAACTAAGTCTATGACTTACGGAACTTGCAAGTTCATGGCCGCAATTACACACGTTTGCTATTGGATTCTATCCTAGGTCAAGCCGATTTTCATCACAAACACCTACTTCTCGAGGATGCCTTCCAATAGTGTCCTCCCAACGACGTATAGGTCTTCCCAATGGTCTCTTTCCCTCCGGCTTTCCAACTAAGGAGGAAAATATAGAGTCTTCGTTTTCTCCTATCTGAGCTACATGTGCTGCGATTGCAATATTCTTACATCTGGTGAATCGTACATTGCTTGGAATTCTTTATTATGCAGTCTCTTCCATTCTCCAGTCATCTCATCGCGTTTTGGCCCGTATATATTTTTCAAACACTCGTAATTTTAGTCCAGTCAATAAAGGTGAAAAATAGTTTTTTGTATGTATTAATTAGTAAAAAGCTGAAAAATTGCCAGTTATTACAGCATCATAAGGAGTTCCCGATCCTCCCCATCAAATTTTCTCAAAAGTTCCCGATCCTCCCATTCTTGCTATCCCCTCTCGCGCCAAAATATGCAAATGTGTATGCCAATAGCTCGATTGTGCCAGCTCGTATCAATATGATTTTTTTAAAGTTACATCCCCGATTTTACGTTCTTCAAATCATGCCCTGATATATTTTTATTTAAAGTTAGTATGTATGGAGCTATTGAAATAAATTGCCCAAATGTAGATTTTTCAATGTAATGTACAACATTGTTTTATTATTGCTGAAAATCTGATAACGTGGCACCAAAATGTGTCAAATAAAACTTTTATCATGTTTTACCAGATGACTGCACTCCAGAACGGGTGAATCTTGAGTCAGCCTGTTTGTTCAATTGTATAGTGAGACTCAAAGCCCGATCCTTCCTGTTCACACCAGTGTGCTAGATTCTCTCTTACTTTCTATAGGTAATAGAGGAGTTTTCTACTCTCCCTTTTTCTAGTTCTGTAAGTGTACTCTGGTTTTTGTTCCAGCGGTTTGCTGGTATTCCCGGTCAACTTTCCTATATGGTCCTGTAAAACTATTTGTGCTCATGTGTTTGGCCACGGACCCATATGTATGTATCCACTCCTCTCAGAATCTTAGGTTTGAATTTTACATTAGGTAGTATTCTTTTTCTTTCCCGCATTCCGGTTTGTGTAGAATACAGTTTACATCGCCCGGTGGTACTGGCTGTGGTTATTATTTTTGTGAGAATTTGGACTTTATTTAAGGCCTTTAGGCACTTAGGCCTGTTATTTTAATATTCTAAGTTTATTTTTATAAAGTGACAATTTGATTTAGAAGTCACCCAGTCATGTACTGACGCGGTTCTTGGCTGCTTGTCCTGCGGTATATTCTGTTGGTTTCCAACTATTTAATTTCCTTCTTTTTTGGTTGTTCTCCCACTTGGGGGTGAGGGTTACGCTGGTATTTGGACTTTTCCAGCTTCCCGGTTTCCTTGTTCTAATTTGTTAATCACTGCTTCCGTATACGCGCTTCATTGTAATTTTTCGGTTCATGTGGTCTCTAATACATTGTTTTGGACCTTAAAACAGAATATGTTTGTTTCAAATTACACTTTTCTATTTAGTTTTGTTTATTTGTGTTGTGCGTTGTACAAGGGATTACTCATATGTGTCCTCAGGTTGGTATTCAGCATAGGTATCTAAGGGTAGGACACATGACTAAATTGTTCCAGTAGCTGTGTTCCTTTTGATATAATTTCTTTCCACCATATATAATGCAATTTTTACATTAAAATCACCAGCTCCGTGTGTAGTGTAGGAGGTAGTGGGTGGAATATTCCACACTTGGAGTGATTTTGCCCTTTCTACTATTTATGCTGAGATACATATTTTTTCGTTGTGTATTCAAGCATCCTTTATTCATCACCTTATCTATGTAGGAGATTCAACTGTCTCCATATGTGTTGAGTATCGTCATTTGTTTCAGTTATATTTGCATATAGTTGGTTTGCAGATTACAGCTTGTTAGCGCCATTTTGAAAAGGCGCAACTCTTGTACTTCTAAGTATAACCTAATTGAAAAACCGAATTATCACTACAAATTGCACAACTGCAAATTGTGCGCACAAAACTGTACTTCTAAGTACAAGGAAAAGAAATAATGGAGGAGTACCCCCCCTGATATCGTCCCCAGTTACCAAACAGGGGTGAACTGGCACTGTCTTGGCCCAACTACAGTTTGAGAAGTGACCGAAAAAAATCCAAGAAATACTCGGCGAGCTGATACACAATAAACATCCTAATGCCTTGTGTAGCACAAAGCAAATACCAAAATGAAACCTTCGGTTTAAAACAGTTTGGTTGGGAAACCGGAGAGCTCCTAATAATATAAATTGACAAAATACTCTGTATTACACAGAACTGATACAAAACGAAAACGAAAATATTTTAGAAATAGAAGCTATTGACAAACTGAGTGAACAACTGACTGAAAGGACAAGAAATGCAGAGGGTCTCTGCTCACCACAACAAAGTAGAAGGCCATGAGACACCTTAACCTGTGACTGGTTAGAAAAGAAAAAGATCAAACTAAAATTAAACACTGCAAAGAACCTAACACACTAGGACACTAACATGTAAGAGCCTTCTGACAGAAACCAACTATCTACAAATATAACTGAAACAAATGACGATACTCAACACATATGGAGACAGTTGAATCTCCTACATAGATAAGGTGATGAATAAAGGATGCTTGAATACACAACGAAAAAATATGTATCTCAGCATAAATAGTGGAAAGGGCAAAATCACCATAAGTGTGGAATATTCCACCCACTATCTCCTACACTACACACGGAGCTGGTGGTTCTAATGTAAAAATTGCATTAGATATGGTGGAAAGAAATTATATAAAAAGGGGCATAGCCAATGGAACAATCTAGCCATGTGTCCTACCCTTAGATACCTATGCTAAATACCAACCTGAGGACACATATAAGTAATTCCTTGTACAACTCACAACACAAATAAACTAAATGAAATAGAAAAGTGTAACTAAAAACAAACATAGGCTGTTTTACGGTCCAAAACAATGTATTAGAGACCACATGAACAGGCCGGAAAATTACAATGAAGCCCGGGTACGGAAGTAATTATTAACAAACTAGAACAAAGAAACCAGGAAACCGGAAAAGTCCAAATACCAGCGTAACCCCCACCCCCAAGTGGGAGAACAACCAAAGAAAGAGGAAAATCAAAAAGATGTAACCAACAGAATATACCGCAAGACAAGCAACCCAAAGCCCGGTCAGCACATGGCTGGGTGACTTCTAAATCGAATTGTCTCTACATAAAAATAAACTTAGAATAATAAAATAACAGGCCTAAGTGCCTAAAGACCTTAAATAAAGTCCAAATTCTCACAAAAATAATAACCACATCCACTACCACCAGACAGCTTAAACCGTGTTCCACACAAACCGGATTACCGGAAAGAAAAAGAATAGTACCTAGTAGAAATGAAAACATCAGACTCTGAAAAGATACACACATATGGATCCGTGGCCAAACATATGAACACAAATAGTCTCACAAGACCAAATAGGAAAGTTGACCGGGAATACCGCCAAACCGCTGGAACAAACCCAGTCACAAAACTAGTATACTTACAGAACTACCAAAAGGAAGAGGGGAAAACTCCTTTATTTCATATACAAAGTAAAAGATAATCCAGCAGGTTGGTGCGAACAGGAAGACTTGGAAATCTTGCTTCATTCTGAAGAGATGACGTATGAACCATGAACTTCTGATAAATTGTACCCTGTCCAGAAATTTTTATTGTAGATTATATTTTCCCCCTAATTTTATATGATTTTTGTACCGTCAAATAGGAATGGGAAATATTTTTCCCACGTCACTATTTGGTATATGGGTATAGTATTTGTAGCAAATGTTCCCAATACCCCAACGTCGTACTCTCACCCGGGCGCAAACCTTCCAAAAAGGGATTTTTTGAGAGAAATTTCTCGATTTGACCAACATTTCTCTTTTCGTGTACGTTATGGGAACATATAAATAATACCATTGGAAACCTCACTTCAATCTGAAGACAATGACGTATGAACTATGAAATTCGCATGAATAGTGCTGAAGTAGTAGTTATTTAACAAAGAGTCTTAAAAAATACTGAGAAAGCCCCGTAGTCGAAAGAGTTAAGGGGGAAAGCAAGATAGGGAGGGGTGGGTACTTTTCAGAAAATACACCTGATATTGTGGTTTAACATTTCTAAAAAATCATCTGTTTACTAGTACCGATACAAAATCTTTATTGACTGGACTATTTATGTTCCTCTGCTAGTGTCGTACACAAACTTTCACAACCGT
>JAGDQP010019801.1:0-11625 GCA_022664845.1 Lepisma saccharinum | reverse complement strand
AATGCATTAGTAACGGAACGACCTTTCTTCAACCAAGGACGCTCTGTCCCTACGGTAGAACGAAAATACACTTCCAATATTTAATTTGATATATGGTAATGAGCACCAATAATAATTTATTGTTGAAATATTAAAACTTCTTTATATTGCAGCGCCATAAGTAGATTATGGAGATAATTTTATTGCTGCATAGCAAACAACAGGGTAGAAAGTTGGCTTGTAAAGTTACACACCCGGGTTCAAACTCCGGTGTGACTTCAAACTTTTCATCGATTGTGATAATTTTGTTAGCTATATTAGTTATCATTGTCACTGTTTCTATATCACTGTTCTCATCTGATGTTATAAATAATCATAAGTATTTTTAAAGGAAGAACAACAGCAATGATAAGTGCAATGAATAAGAAGAAGAAGAAAAAGAAAAGAAGAAGAAGAAGAAGAAGATGAAGAAGATGAAGAAGAAAGAAAGGAAGAAAGAAAGAAAAAACGTAATCGTCTTTCTTTATATGATATATATAATAAATTATCCCATATAAACTAAAATAGGATGTATATGAGACAAAAGTGTAGAGGAAAGTTGATGTCAAAAGGTGTTGTCTGTGTTTCAGTTTGTATTTTACAGTTTACTTTCTTTTCCAATTTATTGTTGCATTGTAAATTGTAACAAATCATTACAACACAAGGCATTAAATTTGTTTTGGTGATATAAAAATTTAACATAATATTCTCTAGAGTCATATCATTCTGACAATAATAAATACTATAGCAAATAACAAATGATGATAATATTTGAAGTAAGAAACAGTGGAGCTTTACCGACATTTGAGTCCGGATCGGAAATTTTATAACCCAGTATTTTACCACTGGGCTATTGCTATGCAGCAGAGAAACTCTCTCTCTAATACTTACGGCGCTGTAATTTAATATTCGGCCCCAATAGTATCCACGAAATAAATTTAGGGAGATAATTATTTACATAATAACTAGAAAAATACACTTGAAGAAATTCCAAAATATGATTAGTTTCGGAAATATAAGCACTGAACATTAAGATTACGGCATCGTCACATATAACGTCATGGCTCGACATATGATGACGTAAGCAGGGTCGGCTTAACAAATCACATTCGAAGTAGTACCCGATACGTCTATTTGAGAATTGTTTTTGATTGACGGAGTGCCGCATAGACAGGTTTAGCAACCTAACTATTTCCTTGTCAAGGAATTAAATGGTGTAATAAATAGATTATATTGGGTACTACTTCAGGTGTGATTAGCTTGGCCGCTCCCGCTTACGTCATTACTTGTCGAGATATGACGTCAAACATGACGATATCACCGTGACATTCAGTTCTTGTATCTGCGAAACTAATCTGATTTTGTAATTTCTTCAAAGAAACTTTTTCTTGTTTTGGTGTAAATAATCCAAAGTTAACTTTTCCGGAGTTTTTGACATTATTTTCGGAACGCCCTGTATATAATCTTCAACCACTAAAAGTGTACTTTCGTTCCATTAAAATCTACTTGAATCTGTGAGGGACACAGCGTATTGTATCCTTGAAAGTTAGAAATCAAACACCACGAGAGACTGAATATACGTAGCAATTAAAATCGATGGGTGGCTATAAGGCCAGGTTTCGGGCCCTAAAGAAACGAGTGTTAGTAGTAAGGGAGTTTTGAAAGTAAATTCTTTAAATATGTGATAATTGTCTTCATCATGTATAGCATACCAAAAGGAGAAAGTGATGTACGGATCATCACAATGCCATAAGACTACAGGTTTTCCTTAAAATAATATTGCACTATATGTACTCATTTTGTATGGCATTCCAACTCCTTCATGAAGTACGACTAAGAGAAACTGATTTGAGATTTTGACTTGGTGACTTTTATTTATTTTATACTTTCAATCTGGTGAGATTAGAACCTTTCCTTATAGTATATTTTGTACTATATTGTAATTTGCAGTAACCTTGCTCTATAATATTTCAGCATTTAGCGTCAACTAGCGTCTAAATGAAAAGAAGTAGAGAGAGAATGCGTCAAATTCAGATTCGGCGACCTCGCACTAGCAGCACAGCATATCGGGCCAATATCGCCCAATGTCGATCAAGGTTGTCCAGTATTGGGCCCATATCGCCCAATACCGATCAAGGTAGCCTAGTATTAGGCCAATACCGCCCAATATCGATCAAGGTTGCCCAGTATTTGGCCAATATCGCTCAATAACGATCAAGGTAGCCTAGTATTGGGCCAATATCGCCCAATATTGATCAAGTTTGCTCAGTATTGGCCCAATATTGATCAAGGTTCCCCAATATTGGGCCAATATTCTGTTTCGCTAGGGCGTTATGTGGTTGTTTTCAATTTGGTGACGCTAAAGCGTATCCATTCTGGTAATTTTGCATTATATGCACTCAATCTCGACGATAACAGGTAGGAAGAAAATGTGTTGGGATTTGAGTTCAGCGACATCCATTTACTAAGTTGTTTTCTATCTTGTAACCCCAAAACATTTTTCAATGGTATTGCTAGACTATATGCACTTATGTGAATTATGTGTCTAGTTCAGATTCTTCTCAAATTTTCACTTTTCTCCTCTCGAATTTTCACTGCTTTTTTCTCGAATTTTGCTCTTACCTTTTTAAAATTTCACTATTCTCTTCTCGAATTTTCATTATTTTCTTCTCGATTCTTCACCCTTTCTTCTCGATTTTTCGCCATTTTCTTCTTGAATGTTTTGTTATTTTCTTCTCGAATTTTTTAAATTTTCTCTTCAAAGTTTTACTAGTTCCTTCTCAAATTATTGCTATTTTCTTCTCGAATTCTCAGTATTTTCTTCTCAAATCTTCGTTCTTTTCTTCATCTTCATTTCCCATACTCATAGCAAAGCAAGAATTGACGCTAAATCCTAACTTCTCGGTATTTCTTTACTTTACGCACTTGAGTACATTGTCATTGAATCTGCCCTTGGTTTACATATATTACCAACAGAATCGGACCTAAGTTTATACTATAAACTTATTTGTAATTGTTCAGTATAATTTACGTCAAAGGGTAGGCTGTAATATGTTCGAAGCAAAACACATTTCTCTGACGTAATCGGTATAATACTCATAACCAAAATCAACTAATTTGCAATAAATTTCAATAAAACAAGATGTCACAAAATTTTGAGCTTTGCTGGTATTCAGTAGCTTTTTAAAGAAATCAACTGAATTTAGAAAAGCATTAATTTAGAAATACACATACATAATATCCTTGTTCAGTGTTATCATCAGCCATCCGTTTTTCAAAATTCCTGAATCTGTTTTGCCACCAAGCAACCAGACGGGAATCACAGTTGCCGTTGACTGCCTTCGATCGTGTCGTATATCAGGGTGACCTTTCGCGTGCGTGTACGGCGCAATGTTTAGATAAAATAACTACTGTCAATAAGTTCTAGTACTCACCACCGCGTGGCGGTACTATGCGGAATCTTATAGACCGTATCGTTTCTCCGGAAAGCGCCATTTTCTGGTACATCAAACACGAAGCGTGGTTGCTTCACAACGGTTTACTGCAACAGTACAATGGTTGTTGTGTGACGTGCATCGCTCTATTCTTGTGCAATCTGAGCTTGCGAAACATGAAGTTACGGTTCTGCTCCATCCTCCATACTAGCCCGACCTTGCCTCCTGCTATTTTTGTTCCGTCGTATGATATAACAGTAGCGTGGAAGATGTTGCCAGTCGGAGGAGAAAGTTATTATCACCTTAGAGATGCCGGTTCTGTGGTTGAGTTCAGCACATGAATTCCAGGATTTATTCCAGTAGTTTCTATTAGCGCTAGCGACACTACATGTCACCCCACGGGCATTAATTTGAAGATGTATGTATGTATGTAGCGGTAGCACTTATATACTCAAAAAACACTCAGGGAGCCAGAAGATGTGTCATAAGTAATGCAACGTTTCCAACTCAAAATACATTTATTTCTTCAAGTAATAGTACAACGCGCTTTGGCATGGGAAAATCCAGTTACTACAGTCAATAATAACACACAGTTGCCAACTTCGGGAGGTACAGGTATGAAGCAGATTTCATGGTCTAAACCAGGCCTTTACAACACGCGGCTCTCGGGCCACATCCGGAAGGCATGATTTTTTTTGTCTTGGCCGACCATTAGAACAATCACACGTGATCAACATACTTTTTCCTCCAAATTTCAGGACGATAGTATTAGTAGTTCGTGTCGTGGCCACAGGGCGCGGTGTGAGACTTTATAATCCGATGTACGCTAGGTACCAATGTCGTCGCTTCGCAAAATATGAACCATATTACATCACACTATTAAACAGTTCAGTTATTCTCTCTTTGTTTTCAAAAGAAAAAAATATCAGCGTGTTCATTAATATTTGACCAAAATTACTGGAAGTGGTGTTTTGAAATTTTTAATTGACAAACTGTGATCTCTAAGCTAAAGGAATTAAAAATATCAAATAAATTGTTGGAATATATTTCATTTTCTGAACAAACCAATATTTTTTCCCTAGGATTACATTTCTCTAAATCAGTTTTTAAAATAAAACTCGACATAATACATCTATGGATGCGTAGGAACTTTTACTTATTTGATTCATATTGATGGGTGTGAATATCTATTGTATTAGTGCGCGTGTGATTGTGTGGGGAGAGGTAGTGGAAGACACAAGGAGAGAATGAGAGAGTGTGTGGACGGGGTATGTGTAATGGTCAGTATGAACAATACGTCATTTTAACATGCAGCTATTTCCGGTTAACACGTCCTCTCTCTCTGCCTGTGAAAATACCCCAGATGGTTCTCTTCCTACACGCATTTTCTCGTGTCGTAATAAAGCAAGGGGAGAAGGATGGAATGCGCAATTAAATGGCAATTACTCCAGGTTCAGAATGCTATCCGTGATAAGCTTTCAAGCTTTGTGTTACTACCTCATCCTCTGCACACTGAACACTCTCAGCCCACGCTGTTCACTCTTCTGTTTCCCTTATAGTTTTATGAAGGAAATAAATCAGTATTTTTTTTAATCTCTTCAGAGAAATATGACTTGTCATGCATGGGAGATGATGACAATTTGTGTTGCGTTTATTTTTTATATTTTAGTTTGTTCGATCTCATTGCTTCTTGTCCGGGAATACAACATACATATACACGAATGTAGTTGTTTGAATTTGTAACGTAATTAGTAATGAGATGTTAGGGCAAATAAAAGAAGAGAGAAAACGAAATATTGGATTAATACTGTCGTTACGTCAACAAGCTTCAGAAATGACCAATAGAGTCACAAATAATATTTTTCGTATATAAATGATACTACTGTTTAACTCAATAAAATATTAGATAGAAGGGAGAGAAAAGGCACCTAGAATTTTATTTTTAAAAACTGTAATTGAATACACACACATGATCTTTTCTGTTTTCCACTGTACATTATCTCACTGTCATATACGAGATAAATGTTAATTTGATTTTAAAAAACTACCATGACGTATCATAATAAAACGTTCTAACTTTTACTACTGCAGTAACGTTATAAAGTCGGGAGGGAGTGACTTCAATGCCCCGCCCACGCAGTTTCACAAACATGATTAAATAGATGAACTTGTCGTGTTATAAACACAATTTAAATCAGTTAAAAATTTATATATATTTGATTTAAAAATGAAAACATTCTTTGTTTATTTGTGTGTCCTAATTTGCGACGTCACTCGCATCCTGCGAGATGTTCACTGTTTTGTATAAATATCTATGGTCACTTATCTTAACCCTTAGTCATTTTTATATATTGGGGGGTTGCAATATTTTTCTGTATTATTAATTTTCATGCTGAATGTTTTGCAATGTATAAATGTCTGGTATACAAAATTACTTATATTCAAAATTGTATTTTAAAATATATATTATGAACGAAATGAAATAAACCAAAGACATTCTATATGTTAAGAAACAGTATTTAAAGGACATTTCAATATAAGAATAATATAACTTAAATTATTTTAATTGTGCTTTGAAATAATCTAGTTTTGCGTTAAAGTCTATGTTCGATAAGATAAGATAAAATGAATTGTATGGGCAGCAACAGCACTATGGCTTACTCCCGTCCCGCCTACGTTCGAGAAAACGAATGTTAACGATAGTACACGAAGAATATCAATATAAGGAGCTGTAGCCTAATGTAACTTCACTTTCCTTTGGACGTCGGCCCAAGCAGTTCCCTTAAACTAGGGGGTTAACAAACAGGTTCTCGCTATTCTTTTTTGTGTCTTTTTCTTTTGAATACACTATCCAATACATACACAGGGACTCACTTCAACTAGTGGGCTGCTACAGTTATATATTCTGTAGCAAATTTTGGTGTATATTTGGGTTGCTTAGTCAATATTAATAAATTTTGCCTTTCAGCTTAAAGCCAAATCCTACACCCATAGACGGAGAAACAGAAGGAGTAAATAGACTAGTCAGAGTACAGCAAGGTACGTTTGAGGACTTTACATATTTATTGGTGCCCAGCTTACGGGCACGAAACCTACGAGGATTAGCGGCCTACTTTCACAGAGGAAATTCCAGTTCCAGGAGAATTTTAGGGATTCTATAGGGTAAGAATGATTCACGAAAGATGGACAGTGACAAGGAAATTGACCAGAGTCCCGAACAGGTATCCAGACTAGAGATGACCGGCGAGATGATTCCTACCAGAAGAAGCAGCAGCATAAAAGAATGGAGAAGGAAAGTAGAGACAACTAAACAGGCGGTGTATGGAGTAGCAGGAACCAAAATTGAGCAAGCAGAGAGAAGAAAGAGGCTGGCAGCATTTCTTTGTTGCAGTAGTTATTACAAATCTTGACCAAAAGATCAGTAATCAAGACAAAAAATTGGATAAAAATTCAGTGGCTTGGATCAAAGATTTTATAACCTCAAACAGAACCAGGAAAAAATTTCAATGAGTTAGACCGTAGACTTAACGACCAGAACCAAAAATTGGGCGACTTGAAACCGGGCCAAAAATAGAAGTTTAATGAATTAGAAAAGAACACCAATACCAAATTAAAGGAGTACCGAGAGGAATGCAAGTCTGATTTTAATATACTAAAGATTCGAGCAAGTGAAATTGATGATAAACTAGTTAGGCATATAGAAAACACCGACAGCCGGTTCGCAGCAGCTGAGAATATGTGAAAAAGAATACTAAAGGCATTCAATACATAGAGAAGTTAATTAAAATAGACATGGAGAAGAATGCAAAAGAAATGGAACTAATTAAAGGTAGAGTCAAGAAATTACAAACTGAACTCCAACAGGACTTGAAACAATCTTGTAGAGAGGTGATAAGAAAGGAAGTTCCTAGGCAATCTGTTTTGACAGGAGAAAATGATGAATATAAAAGCTACCCTAAGACGTGTGACAATGCTGAAATAATCGTTCAACGATGAGTAGTGTAATGATGCTCCCTAGAAAAGAGAAAACCGACTTCGTGCAAAGATTGATAAATACCCTGAAAGGAAGAAATCTGACCAGAGAATAGGATCAATGAATTTAGTGATGTTTCTAGGAAGTACACGAAGCTAGTACAACCAAATACTTAGAGAAACTAACATATTATCTTCCCCGGTGCAGGGTAAGAAGTTTATCACTACATTTTAACAAGAGCAAATTTACGTATTAATGCGATGAACAACAATATTTAATTGGTATGATAAAAGGCATTGGATACGCAATTCAGTACTCGTCCCGAAATTGTTCTAATTATGTCATTTAACCAACTCTCACAAAACCAGAAACAAGCAAAGGAACAAACATATTTCTCCTGAAAGTAAGACTTACTGTCTTAATAGACCTAATACACTCTGAGATGTGCTGGCTTCGGCCTTTTCCTCCAAATAAAAGAACAAAACGTTGTGACAAGGATAAAGAACAAAAAACAACAACGACGAAGAAAAAAGAAGCAAAAGAGGAGAAAAAGAAGGATACCGAAAGAGTAAAAAGGACAAGAGAGAGAATGAAGAATCGATTTCACCCGAAAACAACCGATTGACCTCGATTTTGCTTGTTTCTACAAGAAGAAATAAGAAACTCATTGGAATGGCGAAACGTGTTGTCTTTAAGAATGAAACAAACGGTCCATTAATTATGCAACAACAGAAGCGGGAAAACCCTCCCCAAAAGATGCCTTGAATTTGGAAACTTTCGTTTTGTATTCCGTTTCCCCAACAACTACCGCGACTCTACTTTTCGTACTTTTCTGTGTCTGAGAAGTTCAGCAGCCTTCTCAGATTCCCTCCCCCCTCTCTCTGTCTCCTCTGTATATATACTGTCTCTGTTCGCCTGGTTGAAAGTCAGTGTAGCGTGAAGAGATCTGCTAATTTAATTTTACATTTCCGGACATAATATTGCCGGAAGAAACAAATAGAAGACAGAGAGATCAGTTTCCTTTTTAACGTCGCTATTTCGTTCGAACTCACCACTCATTGAGATCCATCGTGTAACAACCCACTCAACATTGGCCCGCATTATTTTTTCCCCCTACTTCAACTAATTTCCTTGTCGATCGAGGAAAGAGGAAGAAGAAGAAGAAAAGATGAAGAAATGAAGGAGAAATAACGGACAAACGAAAAGCGAAATGTACAAATTCCTTCTTTCTCAGAATAAAAGAGAAAAAAGTGGAGTCATTTTCTTCAACCAAAATTGCCCTCGTGAATAACACGAACTGTTTTTAGTGCCCTACTTTGCGATAGAAGTGGGTGAGTGTCCGCGATTCTGGAATCTTAGTAGTAGAAAAGCCGACCCAATATGAGCTTTCGACTAATTTCAGTGATGGAGAAGTTCTCCTCCAGTCTCTCCTTCTCTTTATTCTGCCTCTATTTAACTCTGCTTCTTGATGTGAGTTCCATAACTTTTCCTCCTTATCTGAATCTTTAATTATTTAATTGAAATTCTCCCAAAACTTTTAGACAGATAGAAATGCCTTATGACGCGAAATTAAGATCATGTTGAAATTGTTGGTAACCTTCTAGATTGTTGACCTATCTTGATTTAAACTGATGTTCTATTTGAGTTATTCCGTGAATTAGAATTCGAAGGAGTTCCTCTCAGTGAAAGTTGTGTGGAAAACTTCCAACTCGCGAACTACTAGGGCTAAGAAGGTGGTTGAGATGTCGCTGGAAAGATCTCAGCAAGACGAGTTCAAACCGGTATCGTTCATCCAGATCCCGAGTTTCACTGGGGAGAACTTTCAAGTTTGGAACTAGTACCCAGATAGCACATTAAACTTGCAGCAGTATTGGCATTTGGCAAGTCTCCAAACTTACAGCAAGTTTAGTATTACAAGGCTGCAAACTCGCTACAATCTTGCAGCAAATTTGCTAGTTAACAGATACCATACTTGCTACAAACCTTGATTTTTTAACTTTTGTAGACTAACATCGAGCCTGTAGCGAGAAAGGATTTCTGTCTGCAGTGCGATTCGAAATAATGACTTTCAGATTTCTTTATTTTCAGTCACTCTACCACTGCTTCAGGGGTTCTTCTGCTGACCGAAGTACACTTTACTGGTCCTTTAATGTTATGAAAACAGTTTCTGGAAGTAAGGCATTTATATTGACTTTAATTTGAAACTGGGACAGCTTATATTGATCCTGTGTTAAAGCAAAGCTCTGATAAAGGCTGATTCGTGATTTTTCACAAGCGAGTCACCTCAATAGTAACACAATGATGTGTACTTTACGCCTTACGGTTCAGACCGATGACATTTTATCTAACAAACTGGATGCCAATTTCACAGATAGAACGCCAGTTTAAACCAAGTTTCGACTAGCCTTGATTTTTCCTTACAGTGATAAACTAACAGTGATTATTCCCGTTGGATTACTAACTGGAAAGCCGTGTTTAAAAAAAATATTTAACAACTTTTTATGTTCGTACTTATAAATATTTCCTCCCCTTTCTTTTCGTTTTGTATTTTTCAAAATTATACGCATTTTCCTAAAATAAGTTAAACAATTCAAGTTAGATAATTATTCTTTTCTTTGATTATACGCAATACAAAGACCAAAAACGGAACATGTCATCAACCCGAGCAGTAAAGAATGCACGTCATTATGATTTTCCAAAAGAGGTTCGCTTGCGAAAGATCAACGAAGCAAGCTTCATAGCTCTAAAACAGGATCAATGAGCTTTCCCAGATTCGAATTTCAGCATATATCAGTGCATTTACTTAAAATATTTCGTAAAATAAAAGGACTAGCAAAATAAAAACTAGTTAGGAGTGGCGCGATAGAGCAGCCGGTACAGTGACCGACTACAAACAAAACTGAATATTTTCGATCCCCAGTGTAGGCAATGGAAATATTGTTCCTCTACTGGTTTGATGTTTAACAAGACAAGTTTGTAGGTTCGAACCCAGTGCAGGCATTAGATTTTTTCCCGCCACAGGCTTGATGTTTAACAAGACGAGTTTGTAGCAAGTTTGGCGTGCAAAGTTTGTAGCAAATTTTGCATGTGTCAACTAGCACGTTTTCTGTAAGATTGTAGCAAGTTTGCAGTTATGCAATGCCAAAATTTGTGCAAACCTGCGATACCAAGGCTTGTACAAACCTACTACAAGTTTGGGTGCTCTCTGGGTAAGGCTAGGAGGTGGTTGTGGTAACGTTGGAAAGGTGTCGTTGAGATGAATCAAGCCCGTGTAGATCATACAAGTTACAGGGCCGTTTCCGGAGATGGGCGGGTAACTTAGGGTCTACAAGGGTTAGTAAGGAGATTAAGATGTCTTTGGAAAGGTCTCGCAGTAATTTTTGGAACGTAACATCGATTATCCAAATAAGATGCTCGTTGTTGAAGCCTGGCATAAGATGCACAGCCCCCCGACTAAGTTTCGCCTAACCTGTTGTAAAATAGAACATGGTAAGTACGAATTGTTTACGAAAAGTATATCTTTAGAAAGTTTTTAAATAGTTTTTTCGAGTTATTCGGTGTTCGGATACTTTTTCTCAAGCTGATGTATTGTAATCCAAATCCTAAAATGATCTGCAACCAGTTAGATGCAACATCGTTGTGTGCTAGTATTTATTTTAGAATAAAGAAGTTCTTACTAAAATAATGCGTTTAAAAATATATAGAAATGTATGAAAGTAACAATGGAATATTGTATTGTCACCCGACTTACGTTGCCGTGTAAAATTTAATCATTGTATAACGTCGGGAAGTGAGTTAAATTACAGTTTAAAGATTTGAGAACATGAGAGTCATTGTGAATTAAAGAAAAGTATATATTTTTATCTTAACCATTCTTACAACAAATGAGTACAATGACCGCGAAATGTATTTGAAAGTGCAGTCTCTAGGCATCTATACAGTTCATCTTTTCGAAATAATTAAGGTCATTTCAAGGTCAATGGGGGCATTTGCTGCAAAAACGTTTCAGACGAAAGTTTCATTATTACATTCTTTTCTTTAGTTCACAATGGTTTGTGGTGTCCTCAAATCTTGTAACGTTAGTTCACTCATTTCCCAACGTCATAGAATGATGAAATTTTGCACAGTGTCGTAAGTCGGGTGACAATACAGAATTGAGGAGTTACTTTCATATATTTCTATATATTTATATATTTTTAA
>JAGDQP010019800.1:0-34307 GCA_022664845.1 Lepisma saccharinum | reverse complement strand
ATATATAATAGAATTGGATAAATGAGTTCAAAACGTAAAATTTTAAGAGCATGAGAGATGAAAGAAATATTGAAACCTCTCATATGTGCTTCAATTTTTTTTTTAGCCCTTTCAGTTTTTTTTATAGTGCCATAACACAAGAACTCTAATTGTGATGGATGGTTCATTTTATTAACAGAAGATGACTCAGTCGCAATATATCATTCTGGCGTTTAATTGAATGGTCATTTTGAAACGCTCAAGGCTCAATGATGGGTTCACGTTTCGAAAGAAATTTACAGCTGTTACTAAAAAAGACGGAGAGGGAGAGAATAGCTGCGTTTCTTGTTCAATTTCTGTCAGGTAAAATGTTTATTTCTTTTTCCTTTTATGTGTAATATGAAGGAAAACATATTACGTTTATCAAAGCAACCTCTGTATTTTATGTTATTGACTTGTTGAGTTTCCATATATTTTCACATCAATTCTGTTTGGATATTGCGAGGCTTGATGTTCCGTTCACTTGCGCTATTTATATTTTGGCTAGGACGAGTATATCATTAAATTTTACGTATATATTGTGAATCTCTCTCTCTCTCTCTCTCTCTCTCTCTCTCACAAACACACACACACACAATATCTCACGCTGTTTCTCGCTCTCCTCATTTCCCCATTACTCACATATAATACAATAATTCTGACACTTCGTTTCGTAAAATGTACGAGGCTTCCTTCATTTGTGGGGCTAAAATATTGATTCGAATCCGGTTGAAACAATCTGTGAACCTGTGAATATATGTGAGGTATTTGTGTTAGGTATTTTAAATATATGATTACATGTGTCTCTGGATTCGAAGTTTTCCATTTTTTTTTAATGACATTTCCAGTTCTACACTTCTAAATGTATTGTACCGCAGTTTCTAGCTATTGTACTGCAGCTATTGTACCGCAGTTTCTAGCTGCGATTTTCTTGCAACAATATTCCTTAGCTGGCCAACTGTTTAGATCGTATCGCAGCGTGTTCTGCCTTTTATCCTTGTCCGTTTGTCGTCTTACCGTTCATCTAGACCTTTTCTTTCTCTCCTCTAGCAACTGCTGTAAATGGTTTATTTGTTCTCTAATTAAGTTCTCAACTATTCCCGGAATAGAAATTTCCATTACCATTTTTCCTTCTATTCTGGCAAGGAATGAACTAAATGTCCTTGCTTTCAGTGTCATACTATTTCTGCCCCTGATATATCATTCTCTGCTGATTCGTGGCGGCTAGATATTCATACTATGTCGCTCTCCTATACAGCTCGTCATAAATTGTAGAACAAAGAGTAAAAGTGCCATCACAGAGAATCATAGAAACAGAGAAGTAACTTCCATTCAGAAAGAGATACCCTTTTCTCGCTTAGTTCCAAGAACTTGTCGTTAGATGTCTCAGAGTTCAATTGCTTATTTTCTTTAACATACTTATACATTTAAACTTAGGATTAGTTCGTACTTCTATATTACAGGTAACAAAGTGTCCAACATCTTCCTAGAGCTCTTCACCAACAATGGACCTAGCTACTGATGGGTTGGCAAACTTATTAACAGAATTCAGCGTCGTTGTGAGGCTTGTAATGCTGCCAGCAGTGATCACACACCTTATTAGTGCCTGGTCGTGGATTTTTCTGTACTTTTTGGGTCAGTTCACTGATATATCATTTTCGGTCCAAAAGAGTACCAAATGTCCCTCGATTTGTCAGTCTTTATCAGTATCACCTATTCTTTCCCCTTTGAACATAAAGTTTAAAGTTTTAATGAAGTTTAGTAATACTTGCAATATTTGCAATGCTCATGTCTGATTTTATTTCCTCAAAAAAGGAATTAATTGCCTTGTCTTCTTGACTGATAATAAAACAATAAAGTATTCAGCAAAGTACCCTTAGAAATCTGAATTCAAACGTTACCTTTGATAGATTGGAAGATGGTTATAGTACCCTGTTTTCACAGTAGGTAACAGAAATCTGTTTATTAACTTTCCTAGTAATCAACTAAATGCTAAATATTAAATTTATTTAGTAAATCTATATGAGGATTAGCCAATGCAAAGCAATGCGTGTTTGGAATAGAAATCACAGTAATTGTACCAAAACTTAATTAAGTGGTTTAGTACCATATTTTTTTTTAAAAAAATCTCACATCTATTTCTGAACTTACTTGATAGTGTAGAATCTGTTTCGACTTTACATATTTTCCTCATTCCAGTTGAAGTTTCAATTATAAGGCGGTAGTAGAGTAATTTCATTAGCGGGTTGGTGAAGATTGAGTCTATAAATTTTGAATCTAGTGTTTTAATTAAATCCTAGCAAATTTAACAACTGTGTTTGTGATTTTCTTTTTTTTTTATTTGTGGGGCCCTTCACCACCCCTGCCCCTCAGTATAATTTGCTCAGGCCTGCTTCGCGCGCCTGATAGGCACAGCGAATCTGAAACGGATTCTTCACAGGACTGGAGCAGGCCAATTCCCAGTTTATGGATCCTTTAAGGGATTCAGAAGGACATTTGAGCATTTACAATTTCCAATATTACTAAAAAAAATAAAAATAAAGAAGTGAGAGAAGGGGGGAAGAATTATTAAGGGGTAGGGATTATATTTTATTTCTTGCCCCATTTCCCGGAGACAAACCGAGGCCCTTTTTCCGCGGTTTGGGGGGATATTTTTGTTCTATTTTTATTTTTATTTGTACATTGTTTAGTTTGATTTGACTTGAGTTTGTTACATTCTTTATTTACATTAATTAATTTATTTAGTATATTTTTTACTTTATTACTCGTGTTTTTATTATTGTTTATTTATTTAATTTCCCTTTCCCTTTTATCCTTTCAGTCACACATCACCAGATATAGTTTATTATTTTATTTATTATTTTAGTTGATTTCTTATCATTTTTATTCATTACACTAGCTAACTATTTTCGCTTTTGCTTTTCTTTCTAGTTTATATTTTTTGTATAACATTACTACCCTCTATATTCATATTTTTATTTACAGCTGAATCACTGTTATATGTATAGTATTACGATCCTACCAATGTATATATTATACAAGAGTATTGTAACAAAATTTCCCATCAGCGAAATCCCAGTAGTATAGTCCTATTCCTTTAAACTATGTCTCGCTATTTCTAGCCCCTTTTCCTATCCTATTACTAATCTATTCTAACAAACCTAGTCCTAGCCTAATTTTATCTCAATCACTTTCACATTTACATTAGCGGGGAGGGGTCTTCTTCAGACGAACCAGATCCCGTCGACTGGAACACATCCTCCAGATCCTCAGATCGGGGCCCTCCTGACACGCATCTCCTCTTCTCAGCCTCATCCACACTTTTACGCTGCACTTCACCACATTCACAACCGCACTTATTTCACACGCATTCCGATTTTTATTTATTTCGCCGATCCAGCGCCTCGGCGTTCCGATTGCCGTCCATACCATCGGTGGGCAGCCAGGCGCTGGGGGCTTCTCTAGACGGTTATAGGTTTCACGTCTCTACTTATCACACACACGCACACGCACGCTGCGTCGACTTTCGGTCGGCTGAAGGGGGATTAGTTTAGAAGATCACATCCATAGGAATGATTTTAAGCCTACAAAGTTTGTATGTATCCTCAAGTTTTTCCCTCATCGGCTTTCCCTTCAGTCGCGCCCGATCACCCACAATCATTTTTTTTTACTACATACTATTTACAGTTTCCTGAGTTGTTTTTCCTTATGTGTTCCACCTTTGTCTATGCGTTTCTATGTATTTCATTTTCTCAAGGTGGGAGATTGCGCTCGCCAATCGACTCAATGTCTCTCTTTTTGTTTCATCCCGCAAAATTTATGTCGTTGTTGTTGCTTGTAATTCCATGATTCGGCATTTTTCCGTCCCATCATCATTTTGTTGATTTATCCGGCACTCAAAGACCACGTGCTCTGGCGTCGAATTTTCTCTATACTCACACTCCGGGGATGCGACTGTGTTCATCTCAAATAATTTTGTCTTGTATGGCCCATGACCGCTAAGAAAATGGACCATACCATTACTCGGATTACAGTTTTTCCATTCTAAACGTTCCTCGATGTTATTAATTAATCCAAATAATCTTCTAGATTTTATTGTATTTTGTTGTTTTTCTTCTTTTAATTCTTGGGTCTCGATCTCGACAGGCATGGTCCAAGAAGCTTCTCTCTCAACTACAGTGATAACAAATTATTTGGACAATTTCAACAAAGAAGAACAGACTGTATCACACGCAAGACGTGGTCCATTTAGAAATCTTTTGCCCTGTTATGATAATTTGGATATCTTAGATAGAATGCTATAGAAATAACTAGCGCTCGATACACCTGTAAGGTAACAGGTAACGAAAGAGTGACAGTTACGTAAATTTATCGCAAAAAAGGTATTTGGACTACCCCATACTACTTTCCAAAAAAAAATGTTTTAGGTATCCATTTGTGTGCAAAAGCACTCTGCGTGATGTATGGAAGCAATCAACATCATGTCAGGCATAAAGAAACAGCATAGGAAATAAACTGAGTTAAACAACATTGGAACTACTCACTATAATTTCAAATTACGTGCGGCAGGTAAAAGATATTGAGACATAGCCAAGCTTGTTGGAAAGCCATGATCTACCGTTGGGTACATCATAAAGAAACATAAAACAGAACAATTATTGGGGATTTGTTCTGGATAATTAAGGAAACTAACTGCCCCTAATGAAACATTCATTCTGTGAACAAAACTCAACGAATTAGTGCTAAAGATTTGACTACTTCACTTGCCTAGGATATGCAAGTTCATGTTTTAGATGTGTAGGTGTGATAAAAAAATGGGATTCAGAAGATGTGTAGCCAGAAACGAAACATACATATCAGAAGAAAGCAGAAAGATATTCTAATTTTCCAACAAATATCAATATGAGCGCCTGGAATTTTGGAAAAGTTTTTTTTTTGTTTGTTTGTTTGTTTAGGATGAGACGAAGATAAACTTGTATTGTTGTGATTGATATCAGGACGTGTGACGAAAGAAGAATGAAGCTTTCAGAAACCAGAACATTACTTCAACTGGTAAAAACGTTGGAGGGTCTGTTATGATTTGGTGTTGTGTAATGACTAATGTGGTGGACAGTATTCATACCCTGGATACACATCTTCTAAATCCCAATTTTTTTTAATGAATTTTGGGTTATTTGTGGTGTAACATTAACTTACATATCCTAGGCGAGTGAAGTAATTAAATCTTAAGCATTCATTTTTAAGAATTAACTCCTTTAGACAGGTGAGGGTATTATACGTGATGTAATTTATATAAGTACTGTAGCACACGAGTCTCAAGAAAGGATTGGCGCCCTTGTTCATAACACGGACTATTTCCATACCGCCATGTTGATTAACTAGAGTGCGTTTTTAACGCAATGATAATGACACTTAGTTTTGCATAACACTTTTGGGATCGGTGTTTATGAAAGTATCTGTTATAATTGTTTGCGAAGGAATGTGTGGTATAGAGCGTACAAATGGTCCAATAGCTGACGGAAGTTGCGGCCATAAAGTAAAGTTTATCCCCCAATTAAACTTGTAAAATCCTACGTAAAGTATCTGAAGCAAAAGTTATAATAAAAGTGCGAGTGCAAGAACTATGCTTACTCTAAACTGAAATGGAGCCAAGAAGATTTTGTCTGGTACATATTACATGGTATGTGTTCTCAAATATTACGACATTACTCCCTTCTTTTAATCAAAATGTACGAATATACAGATAACGGATTTGAACTTCTATGTATCAAAGTATTATTACAACTACTGTCACTACTTTCACTAATTATTACTACTTAAATGACAAGTATTCTTAAAGAAAACTATCAAGTAGCATATAACTATAAACGATACCGTTATTCGTACTTCTATTGGTATTGTCGATGTATGTTTACCAATAAACATAACTTTTCTTCTTTAAAAGGTTTGTTGCATTATTTTAAAGTAATTTCCATACTTAAGTAACTTATTTATTTACTTGTTTGTGCACCACGAAATATTTCTTTGTATATTTATCAGAAATGTCTTTTGCTTCTTCTTGACGTCCATGTTTTGGAGCACTTCCTGCTCAAATAGAGCGTGATTTGTGGCTCAAAAACATGGCGGCGGCTCAGAGTGAGCCTTTTGAGCTCAGTGGTATTCAACGGACTATTCAATTTGCCGAGTAACTCAGTGAGCACTCACCGCGTGGAATGCAGCAAATAACAACCTCTTCTGATCTGACACTTTCTTCCTCATGAGTTTGTTTACAGAGGAGCAAGTGACTGAAAGCACAAGGTCTGAGGAGTAGGCTGAATGATATACGCAATATATTGCTGCTGGAGTTTAGTCACAGTATTAGCCCTATGCAGCAACAAAATACAGTTGATGAGTAATCTTTAAATTGGACTTTAAGTTTTAGAGGTTCCAAATAAAAGTAAAAATGCGTTTGTCGTCGTCGTAGTGGTTCATTTGGATATGTACAGCTTTAAAATTGGCTCTTCATCGTCCAGAATGTACCGAAAACACTTTTGTTGTAAAAGATCGTGCTCCCAATGTTTAAGGATTTTGGTTACTTGGAATGATGCCAATGATCTCCTTTCGTTTTGTTCCGTTACTAATTGCCATACTTGGCCTTAATTTTCAAAGGGTTTCACCACTTCATTGTTCAAGAACTTAATGGAAAGTGTTGTTATTGTCTCAGCACGTCTCTAACATGGCCACTATTTTTCACTGTAGCTATGACGTCAAACATGCAATTCCGCCACATAAAAAATATAAAAATTACTGCTACAAAAGTCAGTATGCGACATATTCAACTTACAAGATTCTAGCATTCGGAGTTAGCGTCTTATTTAGAGCACTTGTTGGCTTTTTATTGTGCAATAAGAAACTTAAATTGGAAAGAAATTTTAATCATCTACCGTATATACGAAAATACAAAAGAAAAAAAAAATCTTACTGTATTAAGAATGAAAACGAATGTAACCAACAATGTGGTAGAGATTCTTTTCTTATAACAAGTACGTAATGTTCATGACAAAGAAAAGATTTTCCTACATTACAATAATTAAAAGTGAACATGGTATCTCTTTTCAATTTAAGTTAAAAAGAGAGGGAAACTATGAGAGAGATCGAGAAGTAGAAAAGGAAAGAGCATATAATCACTAAAACATACTCTCTCTCTCTCTCTCTCTCTCTCTCTCTCTCTCTCTATATATATATATATATATATATATATATATATATATATATATATATATCAAAACAGATTAAGTGAGAGATATTTTGTTGTTTATGAATTGTTATTATTTCCGCTTTCGTTTCGCTTTTTTCTGTCCAATTTCTTTTACATTTTTTCCACTTGGGAGTATTTCTTCATTCTTTGTCCATTTTTTTGTACTTCTGTTGAACTTCTATTCTCAGCTTTCTATTTAAAATTCCCTAAGGAGGAAAAAGGAGTTAGGACAAGAGGTAGTAGGGGCAGAATACAAAAAAATGTAGGGGAAAATTCAGAAAAAGAGTTACTTTGTTAGGGATAAGAAAAAGTAGGGTATGTTTTCTTTCTATCTCTCTCTCTCCAATTTTTCTGGGAAGGAAGCAAGAAAAAGAATATATATATATATACTCGTGCAACAGCAGCAGCAATGATTCTAGTATTGGAGATGAGATGTTGAATTCTGTGGATGAAGGGTTGAAAAGAAGAAGAGCGGGGTAGACGTAGGAAATGTTGCACAAAGGAGTGGAACGAGAGAAAGCAAGAGGTTTCGTTAGAGGAAAAGAAGAACGAAGCAAAGCGCAATGCAGATAAATGGAATGAGATCTTCTGGTTTTCCTTCATCTTTCCTTCCTCTTGTCTGCCGAAATTCTATAGCAGATCCTGAGGCGTATTTTGCTGGTTGCCATGACAATATTCTGCTTGTATTAGTGTTATTGGTTGCAACCAGTAAATATGCTGCTTTTACTACTTCTATATGTGAATGAGAGAGGATTGGTACGGAGGTAAGTAGCGGGCACAGTGGTGCTTATATGAATGAGTATATACATATACTGAAAGGAGAGAAAAATGTGTAGAAAACAGTCCATGTCTCATGTCATGTATTGCATCCGTATGTTTCTTAGTCTTTTGGTGTATGCGCTATTTACAACCCAATATACTGTGAACTAGCAGCAGTAAAGAGTACTTTTTCTTCCTTGAAGGTTCTCTATAAAGCCAGTCACCTCCTTATATATGATAGTGACTGTGCACAAAGTTCTAGTGTGTATAAAATTGGAAGCATATATTGAATAGAAAACTATCTTAACAGTAAAATATTGTTCCTTTTATATACCTTCAGGGCTTGTCCTAAACTCTATACTAATGTAAGTAATAGCTTTGCATCATGGTCAAAATATAAAGCTTTTTATAGCTTGTTGCTAACGTCATATTATTATGGTATAAGATTGGAACTCCAGTCTATTTGTTCAGGTTTAAGTTCACCAAACTTGGAAACATCCATCTAAAAAAAATATAATACTTTAACAGATGTACGACTCGCTCGATGTTGTAACAATTATGAAATTGCGACGACTAAGACGGACAGGTCATGCAGTTCGGATGAGTGAGAAACGAAGATTATATTCCATCTAAGTTGGAAACCCTGAAGGAAAGAGACCGGTAGGAAGACCTAGACGGCGTTTAGAGGATCTTTGAGAAGTAGGTGTTCGTGATGAAATTCCTTTATATCATTTTACATTAAAATTATTTCTTTGTAAGAAACATACCGTGCTGAATGAAATAATTCGTTACCGTATTGAGTACGAAGTTTGGACAATTGATGCACTGATCTATATCTAGTGATGTACATTGAGTGCACCAGTAGTCAATCTAATTTTCAAATTAGTGCATTTTGCATCACTAGAAAACCTAATAGTAGTACAACATAACTTGTGAATACTGTACAAATAAACATATCACTATTTATCTGTAATCAGATTACTGTTCCATATATCTAGTTCCCTGACACAGTAAAGTATAAAAGTTATGTCAAATATAGTATGAATGTCCAATATTCTGATATATATTAGAACTACCACAACATCAAGCTGCCAGACATATGAGAGTATTGTTACATAGAAACTTGCGATTTTAGAAGTGGTCCAATATTTCTTGTTGAGAATTTTTGTCAATAACCTCAAGAACACTTAATATATCCTTGGAAAAAGGTCTAAGGAATTATGAGATCTAGTCTCATTTGTTTAAATCGATATTAACGTCCTGAACAAGCCAGTGATCTTCTAAGGACGTGGCCTATAATTTTCCATAAATTTGGTTCTGAACAGCTTCATTCAATGGACCCTAGCGGGAGTTGAACCCGCGAGCACACGCACAGAAAGCGGGTGCATTAGCTCCTCGGCAATCCCCGGGTCTTCTAGTCTCATACCCAAACACCCCATCCAGAGAGATCCAAAATACCTTTGGAGGGCTTTTTCTGAAAGAAACTCTGTGGTGATCAACACATACTGCACCACTAACATAGCTTCATCATCATATTGCATTTCGAACTAACACGCTTATACTTTCATGACATTACGGAACTATTGCAATGTCAAACATGATGTAAGAGTTCAAACAAATTGTAAGGTATTCTTTAGTGGTTGTAACCAACGCTTTTCTGCTATAGTCGAATCCCACGGCCAACCTTTCTGATAGAACCTTAAGTAAATGGCCTGTTATCTCAACCTTACCTTACCCGTCTTACATCATCTCATGTTCCGATCTAAGTCAAAGTTGCCAAAAAACACAGAAAATAAACAATTTTAACATTCCAAAATGTAACTAAGAGGCTGAAATTTCCAGAGTTAGTGTTGAACGGATTTTATTTGTTATGGCAAAATCCTTTAAAAAAAATGAATTGTTTTTTTAAAATATATCCTAGCTTTAGAAAATTTTTTTGGTTCAATCCATTTAAAAAACTAGAAAAAACAAGCCACAAAATTTAAATAGTGCATTTTTTAATGCTTTTGTCAATGAAGGATATATTTAAGAAAAATACTCCATTATTTGTATGTGAGACAAGATCTGAAAAACTGTATGATTTTAACATCCTTTCCAATTGGAATTTATTTTTGAATTTTAGGTTTTATAACGTTGTGTTTCGTTTCCTAAGTTAGTTTGAAAAGTACAACTACTGTAGCGCTCAATCCTTCAATATAATTTAGATGTCGCACAAAATGTATAATTTTACTAGGATTTTGTTTTTCGAAACACGGTATAAAAAACAATCTTGGTTACAGTTTGGATAATTAAGATAATTTACCAGCAACATATCTGAATTCTCAGTATTTGTTGCTTTAAAAACATGGCCTTGAAATTTCCGCCATGTTGTTTGTTTTGTGATGTGAGCTAAAGATAAATTGCTGATTAGTTGGAGAGGGTTGAATCACTGTTACATTTAGTACAGACATCTGATAGTCATCAGTGGGTGCAGGTAAACTTCACAGGAGAACTCCATAAACCCACTCCCACCAGGGCTGGAAGGCATAGAAAGGGGGCACCTCATATATTTACAGGAGGATGGGTGTATAATTTGCTAATTGCATTCCTAAGTAGCACCTACATTCTTTCAATATGTATGCAGTATGCGGTCATTAAATTAAGGACAAAGCCAATGAGACGAAATTTTCTGTAACCTCAATAATGAACGAAACAAAAAATTAAAAAAAATGAGTAAAGTCATGGAAGTTGTACATCAATTTAATCTAATTAATGTGGATCCACTTCATATTGTTATATCGTGTTAGCAACAGTGGACTACATTTATCTTTTGCTTGTCATCATCTATCATGCTCGACCAAATTTTATGGTGCTCTTAATGTCACAAACAACATGTTTTCCATAACACAAACTATTCTGTTATGATTAATTTTTTTCTCAACTCCACCAAAGATATATCATTACATCATCTGTCGACTCAGTTTGTAATTCATCTTTATAAGTTTCAGTGTTTCGCCATTCGTATTTATTGTTTGCACCTGTATAGTTTAATTATTGTACTTCGCTAAATTATATATTCATATCGAATTCAAGCTCCTTTTGAGAGGTGTATGTTCCACCCCAACTTATTATACGAGGATCATGCCGAAAGTTTTTAGCAGCCTCGAAATTGTAAATTTCATGTTAATAGAGTTGCCTCCATTTAAAAGATAAATGGTTTTGAACCTTGGAACCATTGTCCGAGGTTCGTCTCTCCAATGTCTACTCACAAAATTTTTCAGAAGATGCGAGGCAAAAATCAAAGAAGGGGCTCTTGTGGGCCCACATCTCAAATTCTCCAATAGTTCTTAAGGGGGTGTCAAGAAGAATGCGTGGAAAGCTTTTCGAGCCGTAGCAATGTCTTGTGAAACAAAGGATGAGAAAACAGTGAAGGCCTGGTAATAACCCCAAAAGTAAACTGCAGACATCTGGATTTGTAGCGGCTGCCGTCAAAGAGATAACTCGAAGACGACTGGGCGGTGATGTCCAGCATATCGGCATTTGAGACTCAAAAAGACGTTGGCCCAATGTATGGATTTAAGGTATTTGCCGACGTGTCAGGATAGTGTAATTGGGCTCAGAGATGATGCCCAACTGCACGACGTGATGATGACATGCGGTAGGCGCACTACTCCTATATCCCCGCTCGCTTGCGAATAAAGACAATAACTCCAGAAGTAATGATACCTTACCACACTGCATCTATAATCAATGTTCTTAATTGCCTGAGAAAACAGAACAGGAGAGAAAAATACGAGGCCTGTCCGGAAAGTAAGTACCGTTTTGAAAAAAAAAGTACTAAAACAGTTTTGATCAAACCAAATTTAGTTTTACATGAAAGAGTACATCTTAAACCTTTTTATCGACATAGTTTCCACCAATGTTCAAACACTTGTTAGAGCGAGTGACCAACTTGTCCAAACCTTCCTCAACGAAACATCCCGCCAGTGTTCGTGCGGCCTTCTGTTGTGAATGATGTGTTGGTGAGGAAAGTGAATGGGAAAATACCTGAGAATAAACGGTGCACAATGAGTTTCCTCAGGTTTTGCATGATTGTTACGATAAGGTCGCAAACTGAGTTCCCGCTGGGGTCCGAAAAGGCTCACATACGTCCACAAAATCAAACGACTTGGCAGTGCTTTAACATTCCTTACCCGTTACAGTAATGAAGGAGAGGACTTTTTAAACCAAATCGTGACTGGTGGCGAAACCTGGGTTCGCAATGTCACTCCACGTTATGGTTCTCTTTACTGGCGGGGTGTTTCTTTGAGGAAGGTTTGGACAAGTTGGTCACCCGCTATGACAGTGTTTGAACATTGGTGAAAACTATGTCGAAAAATAATTTAAGGTGTGCTCTTTCATGTAAAAATAAATTTTGCTTGAACAAAACTGTTTTAGCATATTTTTTCTTCAAAACGGTACTTACTTTCCGGACACGCCTCGTAAACAAAGCAGTCTTAACTCTAAATAAGATTCAAGCAGCCATCTCAGTATCGAAATCAAGAATATATGCAAACCTTTACTTTAGAAACAGTCTTCGTTACACAAATATTAGTAAAATATTTGTAATACGGAAAATACCTCCATAATGTAGTGGTTAGAGTGACAAACTACGAATGTGAAGTTCCAGACTTGAATCCTGCTGCAGATAGTTTTTTTAAAAAATCACAAACTAATAAATATACATTCATGCAGATAATGGACAAAGTGTAAATTAGTATTATATTAATATACAGCAAACCATTGTCAATCAGCTTTCGTCAAGAAGCCCAACGTTCTATTTTGACCAAAAATGCGCTGTTCTGATTGGGAGTCCGATGGGTAGAAGTTAGAGATTTGGCGGCTCCACCATGGTCTGCAAAAGGCTCTCAAATTACATTTTTTTTTAGAATCTTACCATAATATCTTCCCTGAAAGTTGAGGAGCAATGAACGAAATGGGGAACTATTTCATCAATAAATCTTGACATTGGAAAACTATTAGTAAGGAAAGAGGAGAGCAAGTTTACTTGCTGATTACTGGTGGTTGCTCACTGGGGAAGTTCATGTATTCAATTGCAAGAGCAAAGAAAAGAGAAAGCGTATTTAGTAACGATGAACAATATACGACATGAAATAGATTTTAATAGCAACCGTAATATTATTTAATCGGAATACAACAGACATTTTTACTGTCATATTCCTATTCAGCACACGTCATTGAGTAACTTTCGTTCATGTTAAAAACAAAATTTGAAATTTGTTATCCAGTGTTATCAAATCATCCACGTTTTGGCGACATGCATGCATCACCGAACTTTGATGATTACTTCAGACCGTCTTACGCGTAAAAATAGCGTTCTTTGTAGAAAATATAAATAGATTATAGTTCCGGCCAGCCATAAGATTCAACGTAATACGCAAAAATGTTTTCAGTATGCCTTCGTGCAAACTGACATTATGCAAATGAGATCTTTACAAAAGTAGGCAGTACTTAAGGCCATAGTTCTGTGCACGAACGATGGTATAGAAAAGTTATCCGTTAGACCGTCCTGCTCTCAAACGGGGTTAGTTATTAATAGTTCATGCTATCCACAAAATTTTAATATATCTAAGGTTAGAAAAATACTGGGGATTCAAACAATATAAAAATTGATTATATGGGCGGTAACAGCACTATGGCTTTCGCCAGTACCGAACTTCAAACAGGAGCTTGACATTACACAATTTCATCATGAAAGGCCTTCACAACAAATACAATCTCATCATAAATGACATTGACACGAGTCCATCTTTACTTCAAAGAATTGTTGACAAATAATATTTGGTTGTGCGAAATATTGTAGTAAATTGCGAAAAGCATTTTTTCGCAATCTTCTTTTTTTATTTACCTTCTTACAATCATTCTATCAAAATAAGCAAAACATGCTTCAAATGTAAGATTCTCTCAGAGCTTCATTCTATGTCATTATCAGCAGAAAGCTAGGTATTTCTTCTTTTTTCTCCCCTCTTCCAGCAGAACACTTTCTCCTTCGTTGAGAGATACCCTGAAGTTACGCAGCTTCAAAAGAAGACTCGCTTTTTACCTTCCTCCCCTTTTTAAGATTGAGTCCCATAGTTCTAATTCTCCCTTTCTTCTCACATCTTTTCGTCGTATATAGAATATAGAATATGATCTGAACCATGGGCAGAACTGGGAAGGACTGCCCTAAAATGCAACAATAAAATAAAACATGTACTATAATAGTTGTTTCTAAATATAATAACAATGCAACCTAAATTTTTGTGAATGTATGGTAAGAAACAAAATTAGTTATGCGAATTGTAATTCTGGAATTATTCACCAGAGAGAGCTACAGAACTAGTTGATAAACCTTTCTTGATCTACTCCTTTTCCCTCTAGCGTCTGACCTACCAACTAATTCCTATAAAAGAGCAATGCTGATAGCCAGAAATGTTTTGCGGACTCATCCCTTCTGCCTATTGCGCTGAGATCTGTTCCTTCAGGTTCCTTCTTCCACTGCACTGGAACCTAGGTTCCTTCTGCTACTACGCTGGAACCGCACCGTTTCTGGGATGTAGCCCTCGGCGAGTCCCTAAGCACATTCCCAACAAAATGCAACCTCATCGCTCAAACCCTACCAATATCTTCAAAAGCCATGAAAATAATCTAAGTCCCACTTCTGTAAACGAGACATAGAATCTCTGCACTTTCATGTTGTTGTTGTTGTTTTTTGTTTTTTTTACCAACCTTTTGAAATTTTTCTATCTCCGACTAGTACTGACACTTAGTTTCAAAAATATAAGTCTTTCTTAACAGAATTTCGAAGAGTAAGATCTAACAGACCTCTTCTGCCTACCAGGATGTAGCACCCTCATCTCTCTTTACAAGGATTTTATAGTTTCAAAATCAACAAGTTTTTCATATCACGAATTCTTCGGTTCTATCTTGGAAGGTATGTTTTCCAGAATACATGCCATTACGTCAACTGAGTCTTGTACTTTCAAATATACACTTTTGGCCATATAACCTATCGAAATCCGTAACCCTTCCAACCAAATGCTCTCAGGCTCTCCAAAATATTGTAGTTTGGCACTTTATAATAAAGTTCTCCTCGTATGTATAGAATTATCTAATGAATAATACTTGTAACTATTCTATTGAATCGCGTTTTTCTGTTCTAAAGAAATTTAAAAGCCTGTTCCTGAGAAAGAAGTTTAAGTATTACTAATTGATACATAATAGCCTACTCTTAATTTTTAGCCAGCCTTAATTGTAATTTGCCTATAAAACCTTTGTTTATCTAAAAAGGTTTCTCAGCATCAAAGATGCTTCATAAAAAGACTCCGAAGATTAAGCCGCATCAGCTTCTTCGCCATTAAAGCTAACATAAGAAAGAGAATAACTTAATAATTCATTATGCCACTAGACTCGTCAACCGTTTGTTACTGTTTCCCCGCATCTGTGTTCGAAGAGGGATTCGGTAGAGACCTCTCTATACTTCAAGGCTGCTAAACACCGGTCAGATATTCTCTTTCTACTCTACGACAATGATGGAGTGTCCGAAAAATTGCAATTACGAAGGCCTAATTACCGCTCGGCTCCTCTCATCAGGAGAGTTGAATCCATGATCCTGCAATATGGCACTTATGCCCAGTCTTCGGGTTCAAGCCCAGTTTACTAAGGAGTTCAGGTCTTCATCTCGTCCTTAGATACTCAATAGCTTGTGTAGGATGAACATAATAATACAATAAAGCTAGAGTTTTTCACTTAGAATTTCAATTTTTCATTAACTTTTAATTGCATGTGGATCTAGCGTCTAAGACTGCGACCTAACTCCTTAAAATAATATACATATTGAGTAATCAAAATAAACTTCCAAACAATGGAGGATAAACGAAGATTATCTGATTTGGTATTTTTGCAAATAATAAATAAGTGAAATAAAAATTAATAATTAAACATGAGAATTGACTGCAGATAATTAGTTCCAAATCTGATTCTGCATATTCCAACGGTCAAAGCTACCAAATAGGTATTGATTGAGCAACATTTTGCTGTGCAAAGGATAGATTCCACATAGCAAGTAAATTATCTTTGTGAGGAAAGAGATGTTTCCTACAATGAGTGAATAAAATTCCTTATATATATATTTAGTACGTCAGATTTAAAAATAGTTTGCTGCAACTAAACTTTTAGATTAGTTTAAAAAGATATGTATACGACAGTTCCTTCATGCGCGTTTATAAAATAAATAAATAACTGAAGCGCAATTCACAACATTGTTTAAATTTATGGTAACACCAGTTACAGTAAAATATTGAGGATTAGATTTATTTTTGATGTCTTAATGTCTCTTAGCTCACTTTGATGAGAGAAGAGGAACAGAAAAGAAACGAAATGCGGGGAAATGACCAGGAAAACACATCAAATGTCTTTGGAGCATCATAAAAATGGTACCTGTTGAGAGGTCTTTACTTCTCTAAGGTTTTTACTTCTCTAAGTTACCAAACTCAGGACGATTTAAACTTAAATTTAAATCACCTTGACCAAACTAAACAACAGCATCTTAGTATGTTTATGCTGTTGACAGAATGACTATTTCATGGACCCCTTACCTTAACAATTTCCTTTGTTTGTTTTATTTGAAAAAGGGCTCAGATCAACAAGAAGTTCGAAATTGAGAAAGCCCGACAAAGAGAGGGGGAGAAAGAGAGAGAGAAATAAAGAAAGAGAGCGAAGGAGTCATTAGTCATTTTATTTTCCAAACAACCGCGCAGACAGACAACGTCTACACCCTCCTCACGGTAGCTTTCATTCCCTGTTCAGAAAGTTAAGCTTCCCTTCTTTAACCGCTGTCAATATGAAGAAAAGGGCGTTTTAAATAAATGACTCGTTTTTTCTACAACTGCCCTAAGCCCCCATTTTATAAGTAAGGGCTTTATATGCACTTTTTTCAAGAAAAGGATGACGGAGAGAGAGAGAGAGAGAGAGAAAATATTGAATGGACTCAGTTAAGCCTTTCTCTTCTTTATTAGTCCACAAAGGGAAAGGTTGGACATGGAAACCAATACAAATAAGTTTTTTTTTAGATGATACTTTTTTGGTCTATTTAATGTTTGAAGAAGAATGTTTTTTTAAAAGTTTATTTTCATTTTGAGGGATGACTCTGTCAGTTGCCTAACAAAGGTTGATTTGAGTCAATGTACAGGAAATTTTTTATGTAGGTACTTAAATCTATTATCGTCAAAACTGCTTTTATAAAACTACTTCATTCTCGTGTGTTCATATGTTCAGTGCGCGAAAATGGCTGAAAATAGATTAACGATTTAGAGCCAAAGATAAGTATAAACTTTGTTTAATATTTTCAAGTTCTTGTGTCATTTCTGAAAAAAGTAACAACTCAGTAGCCAGCAAAGAGTATCGTACAAGTAGTCTGATAGGATATACATGATAGTATGTTCTACTGGATAGATTGATAATTTCAACAACACTAGTAAGGGTGAATATGTTCGAACCCTCACCACTTCCATTTAAATTGACGTGAGGTTTTCCTACGCTATACGAAAGCCGAGTTTATACCTAAAATGGAGAAGCTATGTGATTTCCTCATTTCCCCTATAAAACGAGTTAATACTCAAATTTATGACATGATATGCTATAGATACAATATACAACCCTTTGCAGTATCGCAATTCACATTCAATTCAGAAAGTAAACAATCACCTTAAACAAAGCTTGATATGGGTCTTATTAGTTTCTTCATATGAAATGCTATAAAGTAGATTAAATACCCTTTCCTTCCAAATTGAATAGCAAACGTGAACCCAATGTTCTCGCTGTCCGGCCAACTATACCCGTAGATTTGACTCCTTTAGGTCCCAGGGCGTTGGTGTAGGTTTACACTTTAACCTGGAATATGTACTAGCACGAAAGAGCAAGGTGCCCCAAGTCAACACCGTAGCGTGGGCTACCAGGTCTTCTCGTAAAACCTGCAGACCTTAGTGTATTATCGTTCACCCGGAGCTTTTCAGCTACCAGGGCTAGGACAATAAACTATTCTCCAGCTGATAAGAAATAAAAATGAGTTTAAAATTCAAGCATTTATTAATTAAAGAAAATTGTCTCTACATGAGGTGTATGTAATCTCTTGAAACCCAAGATGGTATCTTACGTTCCTATGTTATATATTTCCTTGTAACAATATTAACTTCAAGTCACTGCAATGATCGTAGATTACATATAATTTGTTTTAAACACTTCTTTTAACATTTTATACTCATATTCTGATATCTTATAACAAAGAAACAAGCCACCATTTGCATTTATGTCTTGTCGCGTAGTTGGACTATGCTACAAAAGGTAGTGTCACCTATTGTTCTTATACTGAACTACGTGAATACGGTAACAAAACTCTTGTGTTCTTTTTCATGTTTTACACTTGATAAACTGCTTAAATCTTAATAAAAGATATTTTATAATAATAATTAATAAATGTTTTTTGAAATAACATACTATAATTTAACGAAACCAATGATGAGGTAGGTCATATCACAAACTCCCCCAACCTGCACCAAAATATAATAAGAAAGAAAAAAATATCTTTTATTTTAAAGTCCATAAAATACTTACATGACAAGTATTCCCATATTTAATTACCATAGAAAATTATTAATATATTTAATTTTAATTATATACATTTTATATTTACATTCATTTTTTTGTATTATATTTACAAAATATATATTTGGGATTATTTAAAAACTAATATTTACATTTTTGATCCTATAAATTTGTAATAATAATATGTTTTTAATCTCAATTTCTTCTTTGTTATCAGTAGGATCTCTTTTTGTATTTTTTTTTCATTTTATTAAAACATAATTGAATATTTCAAGATATTTCATAATCAATATAAGCATTATAAGGATTGACTCGTTTCATGAGTTTTACAATTTCATTTACCTCATTACATTAGATATAAGTTAATATCGATATCTATATTTCGATGTATTTCTCCAATATCTATGTCATTTAACTGATCATTGTCCGATAGTGTTGTCTTTCTTTTTATTCTGCTTACTTCACATTTCTATGCATTCTTTTTGTTTACTAGATGTAATATTTTTACTAATACCTCATTGTTGATAGTTTGTCAGGCTCTCGAATTCGTAACCAATTTTTATTTTCAAATATATCATTAATTTTCTGACGAATTCGTTCTTTTCGTTTCCTCCATTGATAGTATACTTTCTTCATATCCAGCCATCTATTTTTACGCTACTTGTTTCCATCGTAAGATGTCTTTCAAACTGGGGACTTACTTCATTTTGCGATATCTGTGTCACTTTACAATTTGAGATAATATTCACGTTATCCGGTACATACTTATTTGTCAAATAATCTGGCATTACTGATAAATGTACTTTCTTTTTAAATTTGCTTACTGGTTTTGGAATACCTAATGCATCAAAATCCAATCTCAATGGATTGTAGGACACTGGTTGAGGAACTTTATTTTTCGACTCTTTCTAGATTTTCTGTATAGATTACTTTCAAATTATTTCCCTTTTTCTTCTTAGGTTCCGTTTCAATTATAATTTTCCTTTTTTTTTTTTTACATTGCTGTTGTAACCACTTTTTATGGTTTTGGCCTTTTGTACACTGTTTCCTTTTTCGTTTTCTCACTTGATTTCTTTCAATAAATGAAGAATTAATTTTCTCATTTGTGGTTGGTATTATAGAATTGACGTTAGTTTGTTTCTTAATTTTAGGATTTTCCCTCTTTGTTAGATTCCGTTTTATTTGTTCATTTGATTTAGTTTCCATGGCTTTATATGTCGACTGTATTAAATTATCACATTTCATTTTCACTTTTGCATTATTCTTGTCATCACTAACATAAGGATTGTTAACATCGACAACATCTGTCTTGTTCGAATTTATAATATTGGGGTCATCTTTATAATGTGATTCCTTTTTTCTCCCTCTATTATTTCTAGTATGCGAACGAGATCTATATCGCCTTGTTGGTTTTGTTGCGTATTCATAATCTCAATCGAATTGCACGATACAGTCTCATGTTGTTTCTTTTCAGAAATTATAGTTGTAGTTGACTATATTTGTTGCAATACTGAATCACACCTTTGGTTAGTTTACATTCTTTGCAAAATTTCAAATCATTTCTCATAATTTTCTGTATATGTTATTCCTTGATCTCGATTATCTATTTGGATTTGTTGACTAAAATAAACCCTTTGATTTATCATATTTAATTATCGTAGACACACACCTGTATAAGAACTTGTGCAAGTTTGTTGCTTGACACAGTTTAATTCATTTGTTTTCGCTTCCATTCCTTTCTCTCTGTGCGGTTGACATTTGGATCACACTATTATACACATTACTAAATATTATAGTACTTGCTTGACTAATTTTCTGATTATACTCATCTAAGTTCTCCATGCTTTCAACATTTGTAAGTTTTCTCGCTTTATAATCTTTCTCCTCAATCCTGTTTCGTAAATTTTGACGTTGTTCGTTCAGTTCACTTTCGAACTGGTTTAACTCTTCTTTCCACTTTCTTAATACTTCGTCTTTATACTTTCGCCTTTCTTCTTTCTGCATCCTTTCTGCTTCTTTCAGTTTTCTCCTTTCCTCTTTCTGCATTCTTTCTTGTTCTTCTTTTTTCATTCTTTCTGCTTTCTCCTTCCCTCTTTCTACATTCTTTCTTGTTCTTCCTTTTCTATTATTTCTGCTTTCTCCTTTCCGCTTTCTGCATTCTTTTTTAATCTTGTTTTCTTTTAAAAAAAACTGTAACATATTAATTAATTTTTCGTACGGGGAAACGCCCTCTGCATCTTTGTTTTTTTTAGAAAGTTCGTCTTCCATTAACCCGTCTGCATTCATTGTCATTTTATCTGATCTTTCTGTTACAAGTCTAGTATTATGTCTCTGTTCATTGAAAGATAATTTCGGTTCACTATCATTGTCACTGTTTGACATATTCTCCTTTAAAACGTCACGGTTGGTCATCATTATGATGTGGGTCTTATAAATTTCTATATATGAAATGCCATAAAGTAGATTAAATACCCTTTCCTGTATATCAACCCAATGTTCTCGCTGTGCGGCCAACTATAGATTTGACTCCTTCAGGTCCCAGGGCGTTGATGTAGGTTCGCGCTTTAACCTGCGTATTATGGACGTATGGTTCATGAGACTATTGTGGTAGAGATTTTTATAAACAAAAAGGGAATTTTTATTTACTTGAAAGGGATTTTTGTTTCCCACAGCCTGTCAACACTACCAACCTTCGTTGACTGGAATAGAGTCTATGCTGACACTATAGAATCATAGTGTTTTCAGATTTTTTTTCTTTAGTCTGTTTACTTCCCAAAATATGAAACTGCGAGAGTAACCCATTTATAATGAGTAACAGTCAGTAAACACCGACCAATCGCTGTGTTTTGATGGTCTGCTTCCATAGGTTTTGATTCACAAATTACATTGTTTTGGGTTGGAATTGGAATGTAACAAGGAACATTACTACTCCAAACTTTAAAATTCCCTATCGAAATCCAAATGCAATGGCGAAAAGCAACAACAGTCTCAAATGCGAAAGCTGCAATTGAGCTTTCGAACTAGAATTTTCGTAGTCTAATTTGTTAACTGTCATTCTACGCTTGGTTCATTAAAATACCAGTCACTTCCATAACTTAACTGACTCAGAGCTAAAAAATAATAAAAATAAATTAAAATTCCAAAATACAAGAATGCCTACGGTGAAACTCGATTCTGCTTGTGAACTTAATATTGCCTTCTTAGATTTCATAGATTTTTATAACTTTGTTTTATTTAGAAAAGAGTTTTATAAATTGAGGAATACTTTAGCAGCAAATTTACAGGTGTTTAGCTCAGCATGAAATCAGAAAGGTCTTCAGAACTCTCATTTAACTTAGTTTCGTAATCTGTATGAAATGTGCTTTTGAAGCATGCAGTAGGAGGGAGATCTCAGAAGAATCTATGAGGAAACATGTAATGGAGACAAGAAATGATATGAATTGGATTAGGAACAGAAAAATAATACGCCAAACGTGAAAATTCATTGAGAAGAAGAAAAGCAGATATGCTGTTCCAAGGATTGTTGATATCAAGAAGGGTGGAAGGTATTAGTAGTGAGGATATAGAATATGAACAAGGTTAGTAATGATGTGAAATATGAAAAAAAAATCAAGCCGAAAATAGCGATGGGGAAATAGGTATTCGAAAACAGTTAGAAGAATTCTTTTCCACTTAGGCGATACAAAAAGTGATAAGACGTATTTTCAGACGCATGAAAAGTATTTTGTGTTAAATTATATCGAGGTGATGTCTACACAAAAAAGGAAAAGGGATGATGAAAAGAGAAAGAAAGTCTTTCATAAGTGAAACTTGAGTGAGATGAGGGAAATCAGATGCATAGACTACATTACAATTTATGTGAAAGAAACTAGTGGAGAGGTTACGTAAGTGAACAATAATGATAGAGGTAATAAAGTAGACACACAAGTGGTTGGGTATATTGAGTTATGTCGTAATATCGAAAAGAAAAATCAGTGTGTTCACATTCAATTCCATGGTATTATAATACGATTCAAGTAACAACATTTTTAAGGTGTTCGTAAGCTAGCCAGAGTAAAAAATTCCTTTTAGCAGAAGGAAAGTAATCATGAACAGGACGCAGGAATAAGTAATGTACTAAATGATTAGAAGAAACGGATTTCTTTACAATACAATAAGAAAGAAAAATATTATAAAGATAAAAGGAATGCATAAAACACGTAGGAAAAGAAGCTAAGTTGAAATACTTGTCGCCATCGACAGAACACCCGTAATGACGTATGATCGAATGGATTACGTTTCACTTAACTTATTAGGCCTAATGTCCTACTCATATTTCGATTTAGAATTTTGAATATTAGAGTTTGTTAAAGCTGTGTTATCCATTGACTGACAAAGAATTAAAATTATTATGAGAGTTCTGCCTCAACTACACGGGTCAATGAAATAACAAGGTCGATGGGTAAAGTGAACTTATGGTGGTTTGCCATTATTATCCTTCGGATGAGGTCCTAAGATTTAAAGTTGCTTATGAACCACTACATTCAGCGCGAAATTGAATCCAAGATCTCTTGATTACAAAACAAAGAGAATGCAACCCATTCAATAAGAACTTCTAAACGAATATCCTGAAAAGGGACTTCGCAAGTACGTAGAATCTGGGAGTGAATACTTTAACTTTCTCAATTTTCTGTGTTAACTAATTTGTTTATCTTCTCCTTGCGTTACCAACCAGCTTACATTTCCTTCTGTTGCTTAGTAACTAATTAGAATAATGAGGTTATCCCTTTAATGGCAGGTTTCCTGGCTTGATCCTATTTCACTTCTTATCATATCAATTGAATACAATGGTCTTTTGGTTGGTTCTCTTACTTCTAATGTTAAATCTGCGTCTATATACAAGCGTCGTTTCTTTCATTACAACGTTAAGTATTTTAGGGCTTAGGCGTAACTTTATTAGTGTAAAATAGAACGTCTTTCCATTATGCGTCGATTATATTTCAATTGGATGTTCGTGCTTTGCTACATTGTGATTAAAAAACAAAAATAATAAGACCGTAAAGAGGCACAATTTCCTAAATTGTTATTTCTTTGAGTACGAGGATGAGGTAATTTTTAACAAGCCATTTGGTTTCGTGACTGTACAGTATAACACAATGATGATTATTTTATTCCGTTTAAAATACGTAAAACAAAATTACTGATATTACCTCGCGAACTTGTTGAGGGTTTTACACCTTATTTTTGCTTAAAAGAAGAAAAGAATAAGGCGGTGCGAAAAAATTCAATATTTCACTTTTCTGATGATAGCATCATAAAATAATGAAATCGCGACGACTAAGGTGGGCAGGCCATGTAGCTCGGATGGGGGAAAAACGAAGATTATATTATAACCTGGTTGGAAGACCGAATGGAAAGAGGCCATTGGGAAGACCGAGACGTCGTTGGGAGGACAATATTAGAAGAGATCTTCGAGAAATAGGTGTTTGTGATGAAAACTGGCTTGATATAGCCCAGGATAGAATTCAATGTTTGTTACTGCGGCGATGAACTTGCGAGTTCTATAAGTCCTAGAGTAAGCTAGTTAGATGATAGCATTGACCCCAGACCATATAGGCGGCCGAAACGAAATGGGGGTCAAATGCAGGTTAAATGCTTATTTCTCAGAGTCAAATGTTTATTTCTTGATAGGAGTTACCGTTTTCGAGATACAGAGCCTACCATGATCCAAAATCGACCCTTTGTGTGAAGACTATGCAGTTTTTTTAATAGGCATCCATACAAAATAAGTAATATCAGTATAAAACCCCTTCGGGGTAAAGGGAAGAGTGACGCAAGAATTCTGCTTACAAAAGAAGTTATATCCAATTTGCGAGTGATTTTCTTTGTGTCACTATGGCGGAAGGGAGGATACTAAGTCTCTTAATTTTATTACAAAGGAAACACTTCCACCATAGTGACACAAAGAAAAATATGTCGCAAAATAGATGTCACTTCTTTTTTGAGTAATTCTTGCTCCACTTTTCCCTTTACCCTGAAGGTCCTTTTATACTGATAAATATATGACAACCAAAATTTCGTCCTCCAACCCTTGCTTCGCTCGACCGACATAACCCGACCTGTGGTAAATTCTCTGGTGACCACCATCAGAATTTAATAATAAACGAACTTGTGTCATCTTATATATTGGAAACGAATAGGTGAGTCAAGGTCGCTAATTTGAAATCTGAAGTCAGTTACCCTGTGCTTGTTTCCAATGAGACACTAGCCTACGTTATGAACTGACAGACAAAATACAAAGGATACTCTGAAAGATTTCTGTGGGCCACTAGAAAGAATACCAACATCGCATCTCATCAGTGGAATAGCACTACGTAAGGTAAGATTTATAGAAAATGGGAGATGTGGAAATAATTCAAAGTTAGTAATGTGACAGTGTGTTAAGACAAGATTGGACGGTGGCTTAATTGTAGAACACTCACCTCTGGTGCGTGGGATCCTCCGTTAGATCCCAGCTCATGCCGCGTAGATTGTGCGGTGGATAAACACCCTGTGCGTTAGTTTTCTCGTGGTTCTCCCGTTTGCTCCTACTTTCTTAATTCCACCAATTCTCCCATTATCAACTATTCGGCCTGAGCCAAATTTGTCTAGGGCTTAAATGAAATTCAATTGAAGACAAGATTTGACAGTAGATATCCGAAGAAAATTCGTTTATTGTGTACGTATTTACAAAGTACTTCTGTCGACTAGTCTTTATCATTTTCAGTGTGCAAAGGCGATAGCTGAAGAGTTACGTTTCATATTCCCAAATGTTTGGCAAGAGTACAAAGCAGGATACATTGTAAATATATATACAGTATTTTTTCTGTAAATTCGTTACGTAGAATATAAAAATATTCATAGTACAAGCAATGTCCTTAAATTTTGGATGGCTATGAGAGAAAATAGTTGGTTAAAGTTATGGATGACAATGATGAATTGAACAGAAGGGAATGGGGGAAGAAAAAAGAAGTGAGACAATCTGCATAAGTTTTGATTGAGAGAGAGAAATACTTTCTTTCTTCTTTTCCCTTTCATTTTTCTCCCTCTCATACCTTTTCTGATTCGTTCGTTATCTTGCATAGAAGAGGTCTCCAGATACCAATTCAGATCTTCGAAATGAAAAGACGAGGACGGGGGTAGGTGGAAAAAACTTTCTTTTCTTCCATCTCTGTGTAGTGAATCTCCTCCTCCCTGACTACACATCCTCTGATCAGAATTGAGAATTTTCCAAGGAACAAGCTTACTTCTCCCCGTTCGCTCTTTGTTTTCATCCCCCCTCCCCTCACGCTTTCTGTGTCTCTGCTACACTTTATTTTATTTGGTTAGGAGTAAATTCTCACACTTTCCCACTTCTACTACTATTACCGCTACAATACCACTCTTCTTTCTGTCGCTTTCTTCTGTATTTTATCCCTCCTCGTGTAGGTTTTTTAACGTTTCTACTTTCCCTTTTTCCAATACCTCAAGAGACCCACAAGAAAAGGGCAAAAGCACCTCTCTAAAAGAGAATTCCCCTTTTTATCCCACCTCACAAGGGTGTAGTACATTTTGTGCATCGAAGTTGAAACTTGAGACAATATTAGGAACTCAAAAAGGAACAGGGGGACCAGAAGCAGTGGGAGAAATGAGGGTATGTTCTTTTTGAGAACGATGTAGAAAGAAGAGGGAATTCGTAATAAGATGAAAAAGGACGAGAGAGACAAGAATGGAATGTCGAGATGGAAAACAATTCAAGAGATCACTTATTTACAGTGCAGAAAATGTACAATTAAATAGTGCTGATTTCTTTTGGTGAGCTTTATTGGAATTATTTCAGTAATGATAGCCGTCTGGGTTTGATTCACATACCTCCTGATTATCGGGCAAGTACACATCCTTTTATCTCATACACCGGATTATTTTATTTGTATTCGAGAAAGATTTAAGAATATTATGTTGTCAAGTGCGGCTATGAGCTTGCGAGTTCCATAAACCATAGAGTTAGTGATTTTAGATCCAAGATGGCGGGTTTTTCAACATTTTTAATATTTTTGTAATCTAGTGCTAACGTGTCTGCCTCTATACCGAATTTCACTTCAGTAGCCCCAGTGGTTTGGGCTGTGTATTCTATACAACAATGGGTTTGGCGGCCATTTTGGGTCCAAGATGGCGACTTTTTTTCAAAATGCCGGATTTTTTCCTTTACTTACTCTTGATCATACACCTTCATACTAAATTTGGTGTTTTTAGCTCGAGCTGTTTGGCCTGGGAATTTTTATGAATGAGTGAGTTAGTGAGTCAGTGAGTGAATCAGTGACCATGGGGCTATATATAGTATGCGAACGAAATGCCATTTGTCGTAAATACGAGTTTTAGAAGTTCTGATACTTCTTGTAAAATATGGCCGATAAATATATCGTATAGAAGCATATAGTTAAAAATGATGGGTCTCCGAAGCTATCGTGTTATTCTGTCTTGTGTGACATATAATTAAGTATTTTAGTACTCTAGCTCTTTTAGGGACAGTAATCTAGCTCTTTTAAGGATATAACATACCAATGTTGAAACTTATTGTATAGTAGGCGTTGGAGACTTAACCTAATTATTGAAGCTAACCTAAAAATAGGGAGTGTGCTCGATTTACACTTTTTAATAAGAATTTCTCAGTTGCTGTTTCTGTATTGATTTGTTCATGTATATCATTATAACCAAGCTGTCATATTTAACATTCGTTAATACATATATTTCAAGTTAGAAATATGAATCTTAAAGTTGACAAGCTATATCGCTATTAAGGTCTCTTAATTCCAGATAACTTTATTGTATACTTCAGTGTTTGTTCTCTTTTCAAAAATGTACGAGGGCTAATCAAATTAATTTATCGAGTTAGTGAAAATTTTCTTGTTAGTTTCAGTAGCATAAACACCTACTAAGAACTTCATGTTTTATTTTAAATAATTAATAAAGGAGAGAAAATTCAGTTTTAGATTTATTAACATATAAACCTATTTATAACCTCCCTAGCCAAATTTTGTTTCTGATCAAAATCACTTCGAAGAGTTTTCATTTTACCCAACCATATTCGTAATACGTATAATGTACTTTATATTCACGTCTAAAATCAAAGTGACCAAGAGATTGCCACCCATGGACTCGTTAATATAATGTTCTCAGAATTCATCTCATAAATGGTTTCTGTTTGGTGAACCTTCTTTTATTTCTATTACGTACCGTTTTTCTATTACATGATCTCTTTACCTTAACTAAATAATCATCATATAACACATCTAAAACTTATAACAGCTCATAACGGTGTTTTATATTCGTTTCAAAATTATTTTGCGAAATCAAGAATTGTTGCAAGTATAAATATGTCGTAGATTTGTTTGCTTCCAATGACAATACTGTCCATAAATTATAAGAGTCCATATTTGAAACTTTATGTTTCAAATAATTAATTTACCGATTTTTGTTTTGTTTCAATATCCTCTCTTGAACTTCTGAAAACAGTAAGCTTTTAAACATTAGTATAACGTTTCTTTGCGATCACTAATTTAAATACATTGTTTGTGTACAATTTGTGTATATTTTACACACGTTGGAGCGTAACAACCAACGATTCTGATAGCTTTGCAACAAAGTAAAAATATTGGTTCGAGTATTTTCTCATTTTCATTTATGTTATTATAGGAATATTGTTGGAATAATATAAAATAATGATCTTATTTAAATTATGATCTTATGTGCCGTCAATTTTCCGATCGTTGTGCAGAAACGTACGCTAGCTGCTGGTGGGTGACACTGTTTTATTAACATCCTGCTCTCTAATGTTAACAAAGGGAAATGATTGTATCTGGCTGGCACATGCTATGCAAATATAAAAATAAATTCTTATGCTCGTTTTGGCAATGTAATATTGGCTGGATGAGAAAATAAGCTTCCTTCATCGTAGTTGTATATACGATACCGCATAATATATAGTTTGAGTGCACATTGAAAAGTAAAAGATTGAAATTAAGAGACCAGGTTGCTACCCTACTAAAATTGAAGACCCGAATTGCAAAACATCACAAGTCCACCGGAGTATGTTTTTCAGGAGGAATGAAAAAGTCGAAGCCCAAGTATGTTATTCAGCGGAAAATATTTTGTAATAAAAAAAAGGTTCCTGTGGTGGGATTAGGATGTAATATTTATGCAAATTGGTAACCCTTGGAACATATACCGACGAACAGAAAAAAATCAAATACGAAACAAGTGGACTTGGAATGTTTTGCAATTAAGGTCTTCATCAATTTTAGTAGGGTAGCAACCTGGTGACCCTCTAACTTACGTGCTAGATTAAGCTACTTGGAGACCCTAGGCTATTGACTCCCGCCTTGGGCTAAAGACTACGTTAGGGCCCCTGTTGCCTATCCTTTGTAGTCGTAAAATTATCTTATGCATGTTGGCGGAGCCCCTGAACGAGTGGGGACCTTGGACTGCAGCCCCTTCCTCTCTTTCAAGTAGCAACTATTTTAGTCGTAATTAACGCCGCTGATATTCTTCTGAAGTGCGTATGGTAAAGAAAAATCATAAAAATAGGTCATAGCTGTATTGTTTCAAGCATCGAAACTGAAGATAAAGATTTTTTTTTTAAATCCGGCTGAAGAAAGTGAAAAGCTGAGTGCAATATACTAAATTTCACACAGGGGTATATTGTACAAATATACTACAAAGTGTGACTGCATGGTCACAGATTGCAATCGGGCAGGTAAATCAGGGTCGCTGATTTGAAATCTGAAGGCAGTTTCTGTCTATCTGCTTTCGTTGAGTAGCGACAATTTGAAACGAATGGACGGACAGGCTGACAGAAAATATTCCCCCTGCTGTATTTTTTTATACTAAAACCAGTTATTTATATTGAATGTTGTTTAAACCTAAAAATACAGATGTTCAGTAACAATGCAGTATTTAGTAACTTCTGTTTTAAGAATTGCAGCATTGCAGGATTGCTTCAAAGAAACCGCCTAAATCGCTATCGTTTCCTCAGAAGCTATTGTTGCTTAACACTGCTACAAGGCTGCGTATGTATTATATAAAGAACGAAAGCAAGTGTTCACATATAAACTATTTCCTACTTATTCTTATACTGTATAAAGGAAGAGAGCAAATGTTCACATATAAAATATTTCTTTCTTGACCACTTACTAGAACTATCACGTTTTCCTAACACAAAAATCTTTCGTTCTTTATTACTATTTCCTTCTTTCTTTTTCATGGTTGCTTCTCCTTCCACTTTCTTATCTAGACGAAAGAGAAAATACAAATTTTGGCACGTCGGGCGCTAAGTCAGCAAATCTTCTTGCCAAATTCTCGCTTTAGCTTACACATAACTTAGCCCACGTACTCATACACACATGCAGAGCCAATTATATCCAATGACTGTCTATCTTTGTAGAGAAAAGAGATAATTTTAGTCCTTTCTCACCATTGCCAGACGTGGTTATTCTGCCAAGGTGATTCATCAAGGTAGGTAACAGTCGCCTTCTCATTCATACTACATTTTATTTTCTGGTTTTTATATTATTTAAAGTGTAAAAGAACGGGTCAACACGCTTTGAGAAGAAGGAAACATCTGTTGTTGTGAGGCAGATTTGGTGTGCTGTACGTGAATTCATGACAGTCACCTGATGTTAGAAATCTTTGACTACTGTTCACACAAGTGTTAGTACTATTCCAGCCAGCTCTAATTCCTTAATTGTCCCATTAAAAGTGAATGAACAGTGGGACAACGTGGTAACATAAACTGAGAAGTCAAATCAGAAAATTTCTGATTTTGCTTCTTGCGTTGTGAGTCTAATGAAGTATGAACTTATTATTTGTACGAAGATCATTCGTTTCAAGCCTGAGTGGTCTAGTAGCTGCCTATTGATAGCCACAGAAGAGACAGAGCATTGACAGTTCCCATAGACTATATAGACTGACATTTTCCACGCACAAATTTGCAGAAATATACAGAGATACCTTCACCACAAGTGTTCAACTCCTGAGTACAGACATCACGATATGAAGATGCGACGGTAAGTGAGAAATTGAAACGTGAGGATAAGGATGATGGCGGCGATGGCTGAGTTGAAACATGGCAATGACAACAAGTTGACGTAGTTAGGGTGAGTACGAGTTCGAAGAAAAGACGTTAGGATGAAAATTGGGAAGATCTGTCCACCGCATTCCATTTTCCGAAAGTTTCACCCTAAGTAGCATAAGGTAGTTTGGCCAAAGTGCATTTTGAATTTGGTAGTACTTGACCAATAGTTGTCACAATGTTGTCGACCATTCATCAACTAAACATTTCTCAACCTTATGTAAACATTGAGCCAATGTTGAGGTTGGCCGTCAAACCCAAACAACTTGGGTTTGACTCATTGCAACCCAGTCATTTCTCAAGGCAACTCAACCATGCTCACCATTTTCAAACGTTGATTTACTGAGAGTGTCGTACTTTAGTTAGGCAAATATTGTAAGTATCAATAGTACAAAGACACGTGTATTAAATAAGTAAAATAAAAACCAAGCTGGGTGATGTGCGTTACCATTGGGAATTGAAAATGGTAAGTATGAATTTTGGAAACGAATGAATAAATTTAAAACATCTTCGAAGTTAGGTTTTACTATCATGTCGAATTAAAATGAACTTTTGCGAATGATTATCACAATGTACAAACATATATTCATATTTTTATTTTGTTACGTCGATTTTACCAAAATATGGTAACAAATGCTATTATGGTGAAAAAATATGCTTGTTATATATACATTAAATGGTGAAAAAATCATAATCTCCAGAAAGCTATTTGTTTGAGCTATTCAAAACAGCAGTTTTTAATTGTTTATATGTCAGAAGAAACAATGTGAAATTGGTGCCATATTTTATGAGGAGAAAACATAAAGCCCATAAAACAAAGTCACAATTAACCGTGACAACCTTCAGGAATAATGTATTTACAAAAGAGAAGGTAAATTAAATAGAAGTGTTTCGCACTTTCGGTGATGGTAATTGTTAGCATTCTGGCGTACAGTGCGACTTGTCCCTGATTCAAAAATAGTGAAAATACATTGAAAACAAAGGAACAAAACTCATTTAAACAAGGATTGTAGAACCCGCCCTTAGAAGCTCACAAGATTGTTTAGGACCGTATTAACAATAAAAATAGGGGTGATGTTGAGCTTGACGATTTAGAGGCATGGAACCTCCCCATGGGTGGTCTAGCAGAGTCCCTGGATCCAGCGAAAGGATTTCCAGACGGAGAGTTTTCCAGCGTATCTCCTCAGCAACATTGAGTTATGCCGGGATGGTACCTTCAAACTAAGCCTTGGCCTGCAAATGTGAGCCAAAGTCGCCTTAAATCCATAAATGAACATCAATTCAATTCGATTGATTTTTGTAGCGATGTCAACGAACAAATCCGGGTTTAGAAGATAAGATAAAATGAATTTTATGGGAGGTAACAACATCCAGGCTTAGAAGTGTACAGAAAAGTTTATTTCACTAGTACTATCATGTTATCGAATTATTATTATTATTATTTGCATTATATTTAAATGCATAGACATGTGTAGTTGAATTGAGTCGTATTTATTGATGGACTTTAGGCATCTACAGGCCAAGATAGAGTGGCGAAAAGGATGTGGGAAGGAGTCGGCTAGGACCTAGGTTGAAGATGCTATCCCGGCTGAACTGTGAAGTGTTTCTAAACACTAAAAGCAATGATATTAATATTCATCAGTTGCTGTAAGTTGGTTATTTTATCATTTAGTGCATAAACATCAATCACTAAATTTACTTTTAAGTGCAGGAAAACAGTGTGCCTAATATTCAATGAATTATTCGTGAAGGCTATTTTTCTCACACACCCTACCAATCTTTTTGCTAATATTCTGAATTTGCCAGATAGTAAAGCCGCTGGCTCCCGTCCTCGTGCTCTTGTATGTGCCCTCAATTTGAATGCAGGGCGTTATTACACATCGATAACAGAGTCAAAATCTTTTGGTCACGTGATCTGGTTCATGGTCATTTGGCCGCCATGTTGGATTCAATATGGCGGATCGACAATTTTTTTGAGCGCTCGTAACTCAGCCATTTCTTAACAGATTTTGATTGTTCGTTTTTGTTGGAAAGAAAAGATTACGAACGATAATTTTAGTTATCACCATGTTTTTGAAATTCCCAGCCATTTTTCGGGAAAATCGGAAAGAACGAAATTTTATAACGATCTCTTTACGTATTTCTGCAATTCTCTCCAACATGGTAACAAATTTGATATTTTACAAAAAGAGAGAGAAAACAAAGATGCAAAATTTCATAAGCTTTAATTTGGTGTGCAATACGCTGTAGTTCTTTTCTGAAACGTATTTGAAAAGAAAACTTGCAGGCATGTATTAGTTCCACGAATGTCCATAAGTTCCTAACATGTATCTATCTCTTAATTTAACTAGGGTAGCACTACCCTACCTTCTATTTTGATGAGTTCGTAAGGATTTCTGCATTTTTTAACATCTCATTTCCTTTATCCTCTGGACCTTCCAAAGCTTTCAAGACTGCTATGTTTATTAAGGTAAAACACAATGTCAATTCGCTTACTTTCTACGCATGCTTGACACATAATTTTCCAAATAACATCTGCTAATTTCGTGAATTTGATTCGAACCTTCCTCGCAAAAGACATGAAGTCAACATCATTTACTTTATGGTTTGTTTGAAATAATGTGGTTACTTTTCCCCCTCCTAATGCAGACTTAATGCTTTTGAACAATTCAATAGGTCATTGTTGAAAGTGGATTTGTGCTATTAAAAAATACATAGCACATATACCCTTTTACCAATGACCGATTCTATTGTCTTTTTTCTGTCAGGTACAGTACTCGAAGTTGGGGACAGGAGGGTGTACGCCGTGCCATTACCTTTTCCATTTTGGATGTGGCGTACCCCACCCCTACCTTTTGATTAATTGGAGCTCATCGTCTTTACTTTCAATAGGCAATCGCCGCCACTAGATACAAGCGTTCCCATACCTTTTCAAACCCACTTCGAGCATTGGTCAGGTAGCCATTCCTCACTAAGGAAAGGAAAGTGACGTTGATGTCATTCATAGGTCAGAAGATGCTTTATAAAGTATCATATCTGATAAATTATAAAAATAATGAATTTTATAAGTTAAGAATTAGTTTTGATTGAAAACCATGGCCGATTATTGTCAGGTAATTGAAGAACAGACACTAGACACTGTTACTTTTGTTTATATTTTTTAATAGATAATATTCGATATTAAATTTATTAGATGGAAAGAACTATTTTGTAAATAGCAGTTGTAATATGTAATTTGTAGAAGATGACTACATAGTTTTAATGTTTGAGATACGAGATCCGGACATTATAAAAATATATAAAGCAGCTAACTAGCATAAGAAATGAAGTGTCTAAATTCAAGGTATGCTAGATATCGAATTATATTGTTTTTGCATAGTAATGTCAAAAGGAAACCTACGTACTTATGAATGATAATAAAAATCAGATATATTCGAAATGATAAAGTATTTTGAATATTAAGGAGAAATAAGCTTATGGATAGAGTTTAGCATTCACACCAAGTATGCTAAAAGCTAGTCCCACTTTGAATAATGATTCCGTAAATTG
>JAGDQP010019799.1:16453-34311 GCA_022664845.1 Lepisma saccharinum | reverse complement strand
ATTATTATTATTATTATTATTATTATTATTATTATTATTATTATTATGTAATACCCACCTGCCTATGGATCTTCATGTCGAATTTCAGCTTTCTCACCGAACGGGAAGTACCATTTCGAAACTCTGATTATTAGGGTTATAACGGCATTATGGTTCTGTTTTCAGTGTAATTGCAATTTTAAAAGCTTTTCCTGTGATTCCAACCTTCCCAATCTTCATGCTGAGTTTCAGCTTTCAGCTTTCTAATCGAACGGAAAGTGCATTTTCAACATCCGGGTGTATTGGGGTATTTAACGGTGGAATTGCATTTTTAGTTTTTAATCTAATTCTAATCTGCCTGCGAACCTTCATGCAAAGTATCAGCTTTCTAGCCCAACGGAAGTGTATTTTCGATACCTGGACCTAGTGCGGTACTTAAAGGTGTAATTGCATTTTTGAACGTTTGCTCCAATTCGGTCCTCCACACGAATGTTCATGCCGAATTTCAGCTTTCCAGCCCAATAGGAAATGCATTTTGAGTTCTTGAGATATTTAATGGTATTATTGGGGTCCTTAACAGTGTAATTGTATTTCTAAGTTTTGTTGTAATTACAACCTACGCACGAACCTTGATGCAAAATTTCAGCTTTCTAACGCGAAGGTAAATATATTTAGGATACCTGGGGTTTCGAAGTATATAACGGTTTTATTGGTGGATTTAACAGTATCAATACATTTCTAAAAATCCTCTAATTTCAACATGCTCACAAACCTTCACTTCGAAATTTGGCTTTCCAACCCAACAGACACTGAATTTTCAATACCCGGTGTTAATGGGGTACTTAAAGATGTAATTGAATTTTAATTTGTTCTTCTGATCCTAACTTACACGAATGTTCACGACGAATTTCAGCTTCCTAGTTTAACGGTAATAGCCATTTCGGTACTCGGGTGTATTACGGTACTTCACGGTTATTTGGGTCGTTATCCGTATCATGCCTTTTTAAAACTATTCATGCCATTACAATCTTTCCACAAATTTTCATGTCAAATTTCAGCATTCTAGCCCAAAGGGAAATTCATTTTACATATCCAAGGATATTTGGTGTACTTAACGTGTTATTGGAGTACTAACGGGGTAATTGTATTTCATTTTCCCCTACACTTCCAACGTGCATACGAAGCTTAATACCGAATTTAATATTTCTAGCGCAACGGAAAGTACATTCTCGCTACCCGGAGGAATTCAGTTCTTAACGGAAACTTAATGGCGTAACTTCATTTTAAAAGTTTTACTCTAATGGCAATCTACCCACAAATCTTCATGTCGAATGTTAGCTTTTTAGCCCAAGAGGGCAGTGCATTTCAATATCCGAAGTATTGGAGTATTTAAAAGGGTAATTGCATTTTTTTTTAAATTGCTGTAATTCCTACCTATCCACGAATCTTCATGTCGAATTTCAGCTTTCCAACCCTACGGGAAGTGCAATTTCAATGCTTGGGTGTATTGCGGTGCTTTACATCGTTATTGGGGGTACTTAACGGTATAATTTCATTTTATTGTATCCTGTATTCCAACGTTTCCGTGCATTCTGAGGTTGAATTTCAACTCTCTATCCCAACGGAAGGTGAATATTCGATACCCAGTGGTTGCTGAGTGATACTGATGTACTTTGAGGTATATTTGAAAAGTTTGGACTTTTTAGGAAATCCTAACTTGGTAAAGAGTTTTAGCCTAATTTTAGCGTCCTAGGCTAACAGGAAGTGCCTTAGAAACTCTTTTGATTCCATTTGGGAGGGGGCGACATTTGATATTGTAATTAACTGTTGTTTGTTCTAAGGAACGCGTTTGCCAAATTTAAATTTTCTAAACTTAAAAATTTTCAAGTTCTCCTATTTCCTCTTCTTAAAAGTTTTAGGCCTTCGAGTGTCAAATAAAAAAATAAAAAAAACTAATCAGATAGAGTCACTAATGCACTGAAAGGAAAAAAATTCATGCCAAATAATATGTTTCTAGCTCAACCGGTTTCCGGTACAATAACAAATATATTGTTGTTGTTTTTTTTGTTTGTTTTTTAAGTTTTGGTGAAAAGTGTTAATTAATAATGTATTAACCTATATTATAGATTTTGATTAATATTTTTAATAAAGCTTTTCCAAATTCAAATATGTTGGCTAACTGTAAGGAGAATAATTTGCCGATCGAGTTTAAATTCGATAAGCAAGTATGAGGGTATCCTCGGAAAGGGTAAGCGCGGCAATCGGTAAGCTAGTATCTGAGTATGTGAGTGTCCGCCGGAGAACTTTAAGAGAAAAGTTCTGCTATCCAATCGTCATGATGTATCAAGTAATCATAATATACAGTATGATTTGGCCTGTTCCTACTTATTGCCTGATTTTCTTAATATGAGGTTCCCAGTCGAATTTAGTATCAAAAGTCATTCCTAAATATATATATTCAGATTGTAGTCAGACTTATATCTGGGATTAACTGCGATGCATAACGCTTTTGCTCATTGGTGCCTCGAATGCAAATTACACTGCGCAACAAGAAAACAGTTACGTTAATGTTTTGTGTGTATGTGTTTAATGATTAGAATGATCTAAACACGAATCCGTTGTTAGTTTTGTTCAAGTATCGATATTTCAGAAATTATTACAATTTTTAGATATGTAGAACGTACATATTATTGTTAGGCACGGCTGGGCAAATAATTGCTATTCTTCACCTCCTCCAATAGAATATCTATCTCATTCGTTCCACACAGCGAAAAATCCTTGTTTGTTGTTAAAAAAAATGTTCAAATAGGGTCCGAACCAAATACTATTTGACTTAAACAAAAGTTTGCTCAACCGAATTTGCTTGGTACCAGTGAAGAAGAAAACACAGTGCCGATAAGATCTGAAAACGGATCGACTACTTGGCAACTTGACACCTTATACTAGCCCACAATTCTTGTTGTCTGAAGTCGAGTTCAGCTCACGTAGGAAAGCTTTTAGAAATTAAAGTTTCCAACATTATAACCTTTAACCAAAAAAAAAAAAAAAAAAACTGCACTATAACGCGTGCTGTACGTTTATTGACAATAATCAAGCATTGCTCTTGTAGGTATGTTACATCTTGATTATATTTATGCAGCAGTGACAATTATGACGATGAGTACGTACTGTACAGCTTCATTTACGCCTGTTATATCAGGATTTCCACCATACGTACGAATGTTGTTTCATCCTGTAGTACGTGTGGTCATGTAATAACAGTATTTAAACATGATTCATACGTATTTAAGTATATTCGTCCATTATATTTTCTCAGTGTAAGCCTACACGCGCACTAGCAACTTTTTACTGGCTGATTTTTTAATTAAGAAAATGAAATACATACTAGACTTTTGTCGCAGTGTCCTGGTGCTGGTGCTCTGAGGCACTCAGCCTCCTTCAAACTGAATACTAGAGTCCTTGGTACTCCTGGATACCTTGGAAAGGTAAAGGCGGTCGAACGTGGGACTGACCATCTCACCTCATTTCATACCGTAAGTCAAGAAAATGTGGGGCAAAGTACTAGTGATTATAACTATTCTTCTATTGGGTGACGGGTAAATATTCACTGCATCGCACTTTGTAAATGGATTTCGACACTTCTTAATTTCAATAAGCCTACTTCTCGTTCTATTGATTTTGGATCAACACCAAAATCCTCAGAGGTTCTCTTCTAGTAAGATCCTACTTTGACTCCTTTACCACTCACAGCACAGGCTAGAGTTCTAACCACTTGACTAACAGTTGTATATTGTTTTAATAGTACTTACATCAATATTTTACTAAATCTTAACAAAAAATGAAAAATAAGTTTGAAAATGATCTTTGTATATTCTATACAGCAACCTTTTCTTCTCGTATTCATCTTGACAGATTTCTTTTCAACTTTTTACCAGAAATGCTGTTGTATAATTCAAATAAACGGTATAAGCGAACATAATATGAAACCTACATTAAAATAAGTTAAGTAAAATACAACCAAAACGAATGATTTAACGAAATATCTTTTTCAATAGAACATTGCGAGTCAAGCTATTACAAAACCCGAAATAATTTACATTTTTATTTAACTCATAGTTTTACGTGTATCTCAGGTTGATAAAGGAAATCGATACATACAAAAGGCCTGCATAGGATTGCTTTTACCCAAATGAACAACGTCTTATATGAATAACGATAAAGAACTTGCAAAGTCTGTAATTTGTCGCTATACTTAACTCTTTCGAGACACACTGTTTCTTTCTCTTCTCGCATTTTTCTTCTCTTATTCTTTCCTCCTTACCATTATATAAGAAACCTATCAGTATAAAGAAAATTCACAGAACACACACCTTAAATACCACAGATTACTGCCTTGGTATAAGAAGTAAAAAAAGCAGAGTATAAAATAAAGAGAAGAGAAAGAAGCATGCCCGCATGTGGGAAGTCGGGTCAACTTACAAAACTACCCTCTCTGTACAATACATTGCTGGGTCATTGAGCAGACCGACACGTAACACGAGTCCCCAAAGCTCTCTTTCTCTCCTCTCGTTCTTTCTCGACGTCCCCTACTGCCTCCACTTTTCTTCCTTTTCTATGGCGCTCGTACGCAACGGTGCGAGAAAATGGGACCCAAGAGACTACTACTGAGTTCCCAGTCTGGTTCCAAATCCTAAAATTTTCCCCCTCGTAGTACAATTGTATTTCAAGAAGTTTCAAAAATATTGGGTGACCGGATTACGTACACTGCCATCGACGTTCTACGATACACATATTTCCGAAACAGTTCTTTTTATATCGTGCAGTATCATCGTTGTCCTTTTCTATACTTCAGGAGAATATTAGAAGGCAATTCCATAAAATGGATTTTTATTTCTCCACTTATCACCTTACGACAAGCGGAGGGGATAAAAGCAAACAAAACCTCAACACTAGAAAGATGTTTTTTGTTCGGTAAATGTTTGTGGTGCGAATAACTCCTATACTCTTGAATTCATTTATCCCACAAATATCTAACACTGTTTCTCCCACGTATGTATCAGAATGAATATTAAGCTCACTGAATTGTACTATTTTCCACTGTACCTCCAGTAACCTGGATGAGATTTTTTTATCGATGATACGTAAATTAATGAAGCCAACATGTTTTGAAGATACATGTCGTTAGCTAAACTAAATTTATAAATGTTTTGCAAGAAAGATCCCTTCTGGATTGTAGAAAAAAAGTCTTCAGCATTTTAAAAGTCAACACTTGTACACTTCAAATGAATCACATTTGTTTATTTATTACATATATTTTTATCTTCTATTATTATTTAAATAATTCGTACACACATTTTGTATTAAGTTTGTGTTTTTATATGCGGTATTGCATTAATCAATTCAGCTACGAATATTGCAGTAAATTAAATACTTTTCTCGCTACATATTGAAGAAATTCAAAGTTTATAAGGACATACTGTAAACAAAAAGAGTGCAAAAGATATTTAAAAAGTAAACCTTTAACATTAAGAACGCAAACAAAGCGGTAAAAGAATCTTCAAAAACGACCATGACAAATCACCCACATTTTTTAAAACATTTCTTAACTGGGCCACCACAAAAGTAAGAGTTACAAGAAAGTTTTTTTTTTTAATAAAATATTATAGTTACACATTTTGTAAGTCTCATAGACAACAAAGTGTGGGTACTTATAAACATTTGAATTTTGCCCCATAACATTTATCTCTTCAAAATCTATTTATCGCGCTCAGGCGTCTTTGATTCAGTCCGGACTAAATAAGGAAAAAATAGGAGAGAGAAGAAGGGAAATAAGTTGGTCAGGACTACCTCTGCATTAAAATAGTGTAACTAAGAAAAACATTGGAAACTCCCTAGTCAGATTCCTTGCCACCGGACTCAAAATCAGAACCTTTCCAATACAAACCAATACTATACCGACTGGGCTACAGCGGTTTGGTTACAAAATTAACTTTATGTTTGTAGTGTTTTAGAAAATAAAACCTTGTCAAAATGTTAGGGTTTTTGAGAATTATTAAAAATGAAATTAAGCCAAATTTTACGTCTATTATTTAAGCAATATTATATTTTTTTCTTCTCCGGCCTGAGCCAAAGTTGCCTAAAGGCCTTAAAAATTAAATTTAAGTTCAAATTATTTCTTCTTCGAGAATGTTTCATTCAATCTTACGATGTAAATTATATTATCACAAAGTGTTGCAACTGTACGCGGCTATTAAAATATAAATAATTGTGTTCTTTCCTAAAGATGCAATATTATTTTTGTACTGTGCAAAATAATTCTTTATACCGAGCATACCGGTACACATTAGCTTCAGATATATTACAACAAAACTGATGGTTCAAGTCTTCATTAGATTAAAAATTCTTGATTTACGTAGTTTTCGATTAACCTTTTAATATCTCTTTTAGTTATTGTGTTTTGTATCTACTTTGAATAATTTAACTACTAAGATTTAACTTTTCTCGCATGTTGATTTGAGTATGTTTACAGAGACACAGAAAAGAGTATGTGTATGTTTCTAGTATGTTTCTATGTTCACTGAAAAGAGTAAATATTAGGGAATTTGGATGAGGAAAGGCATAGCAGAAAACCAGTTTTAGAAAAACCGCTACCCAGTATTAAAAGTCAGGCAGAACAGTAAAAATAAATTGGTAATTCAATACTGAATCATATTAAATTTAAATACATATGGATGAAAAGTCGTAAAAGTTTAATATTAAATCTTTCTTTTATTCTTTTAGATTCGCCCTTACTCCTCTGACATCTCAATATTATCTTTCCCTCAAAAATACTGAAGGTTTTTTCTAGTGAAAATAATTCAGAATAACTTAGTTTGTGCAGACTTAGTATTAATATTACATTTTCAGATGGTGTCAGTTAAAACTCGTGTTGATAACACTGGTCTCTTGCACTGCAAAAATGCATAGATCAATACATTCATGAAGTTACCAATATGGAGAATATGTAGTCTGTACAATAAAACCTGCAAAGTTCACAATGACTTGGATATGTGTGATATGTCTCCTAAATAACTGAGAGATGCCATTGTCAGTAAAAAAAACGTGTAACAACTTAGTAAAAATCAACAGTATAATTTGGCCAGCAAAAAACATACCTGAACAGTGGACAAAATGTTTTGTGATATGCAATCTCCACAGAATCTTAGGGTTTCGTATCTGCAGTAGCTATATGTGGTATTGACAGAATGAAACTTGTTTTCTGATCATCTTATCTTAAATCGGAAGATTAAACTTCTCCATTTCCCTCTTGAGTAGGAAAGGTCAAGAGAAGCAGAAATAAGAACGATCTCCGGTCACAGAAGTAATATTAGTTTTCTACTTAAAGTTACTGCGATTTTCCCCAAACTTTTTTTTTCTATTTCTCCTTAAACGTATCCCATACTAGCCCTATTTGTCTCCTCTCTTCTCTACAGGGAGGAGACTATCCAGCTTTCCAATTTCGAATCGGGCAGGTAGAGAGAAAAGTCACATGGGGATTCTCTCCGCAACGCAGCACAGACGGAGGCCTACAGAGATTCTCTTTACACGAAACGATTTTATGTGCGTGCTAGGACTCGAATGTATGTACAGTATGAATATGTGTGTATGTGTGCGTGTGAGTATGTGTGAGCTTAAAAAAAGCGGCTAAGGTAAGCAAAGAGTGGAAACACAAGCAAACAAAATGAAACCATGAACACAGTACATCCTATACAACTGCCCACAACCTGCCACGCACAAATGCTAGATATACAGCCTTGTCCGAAGCACACACTTTGGTTGAAGAACACGCGGTACGCACGACTGATCTCGTGTGCATTTAGAACAGAAGCTATTGGAGGTGCAGCTTGTAATTCTCACATTTAAAATCAAAAAGCCCTCTGGCGGAAAAAAGCAACTCTCCCTTTTATCAACAGAAATAGTTAACAGCCAACAGTTTCTGGCATATTTTCTCACTGATGTAATGGTAAGAGAATGCATAGCTTCCCTTCCTCATGTCTGTCATGTTCATAATACTCTTGTTTGCATTTTTTCCCTCTGCTACTGGCATATACCAATATTAATGTCTAGTATAAGTTTTTTTTTTAAATTTTGTAATAGCAAGTGGTGGAGCTGAGTGAATATATGCACGTATACCACAAAGAACTATTTTAATTTATGGTGCACATACTCCCATCGTTTCCTTTCTCTACCACATTTTCAATGTAACAAAAGTAAGTACCTACCCTATTCTTTTGATAATTCTAAAACCTCTGATTTTTCACTGACAAGCAAACATACTGATGGCGTAGAAAAAAAATGTTTTTCTTCAGTCGTGAGTAGAGTGTCAAAGTATGAGTGCATGCAAATGTTGACAACTTAAGAGCAATTTATTTGGGAGATATTGATGATATAAAACTCGCATCCTTGTCTGTGAAGAGTAACAAACAATGTGGAAATACTCTTATACTTTTAACTTGTTGAAATAGAATGCAAACACACAGTAATGAGTGGTAGGCGCTACCTGCAGAAAGGCACGCTCTTCATGGCCGCCATCTTGCAATCTGCTACATTGAATCTCAATTGATTTTCCTAAATGGAAGAGCGTCGTGTAATATTTCATTCTGGGCTAATTTTATGGGCAATAAGTTTCTGAGTCAGTTTCACCATTAATGGATTCCTGTGAGAGTTGATAGAATGTAATATTTGTACTATCGAGGCCAATATAATGTTTACATGACTTTGTTATAAACGATTTTTCTCTAAACCTAGAAGATAGGCCACCCAACTTACGTAGAGTGGGCGATGTGTGATTCTGAGAGTGTGTGCGTGAACGAGCAAGGGTTGGAATTTTCTTTTCTTTAAGAGAAATTACTATCGCATGTCCTGGCTTCTGGAAAGATATTTATGGTTTCTTGTAGTGTGTAGGAAATAATGAGAATAACGTAAGAGAATCGCATTTGAAACACCAAAACAGGGAACCTAACACAATTTTTAATTTAGTTGGGCCATTAGTTTAAATTTACTGAAGGATGTAATATAAATTATCCAGTAGATAAGATCCTTGCCAGACATGGAGAAACGGAAATGAACGTTGTAACCTATGGTTACTAGGTAATTATTTCTTTCTTAATGAATCGAGTATTCACACTAACGTTATACACTAAAGACATGACAAACCGTCTGTTCCTATCAATTCTTATAAATGAGGCACGATATTTATGATTTATAATTTCTGATATTATGTTGTTATTTATGTTACAAAGATGTTAGTAGCAAAATACACAAAATATGTTACGTGCTAAGTTATAGTCAAGGTAATATATATATATATATTCAACAGATACAGATAAAAGAATGAATCTTTGAGCATAATAAGGAGATTATCTGAGATAAATTAAGATCTTTCTCTTTCCAGACAAATATTTATGTGTGAGCGTGCGTGTAATAAACGTAGATATGAGTATGTTTTGTTCCAAACGGCCACCATACAATACCTTGTAGAGCATTGGTTTCGTATTCGGGAGGTCCTCGGTTCGGTACCAGCGAGTGACTGTCCTGGCTTATGTTTTCCCAGTGTTTTCCTCAGTCACACCAGGCATGTACCGGGATGGTACCTTCAATTTACGACCTGGACGACTCCCTACCGCATTTCGCGAAACCTTATCTCGGAGTGATCCATAGGTACCTAAAAGCTATAAATAAGATGCAAAGCAAACGAATATAATATATATACCTGTCGCTCTATTAATCGGCATATTGCTTGTTATAGCCGTGTGGATGGATTCACACGGAGACCAAGATCGATCGAGTGGCCGTAGCTCAGTTGCTATAGCGTTGGCTTAGCAATCGAAAGGTTATAGTATGGCCATCAATCCGGACTGAGGTAGTACCGGGCTATTTTCCTCACGACACGAATAAACTAATGTTTATAATAATCTTTAGATATTGAATAAACACACTCACATACTGACAGAGAGTGTGTGTAGGAGAAGAAATTAGTAAGAGAGAAAGATAAAAAAAAGGAATTGACAAAGTCATGGAAAGAAAAAGAAGGATAGAGAAAGATCAATGAAAACATTGAAATTAGACTGATTTATTATTATGCTAAAGAACAAACGCAAACACACAGTTTACTTTCTGATTCTAGTTAGTGTTGCTTGTTCTCTCTCCATCCCAAGAAGAATATCTGATTGAGTTCTGTGAATAGTTGAAGCTATCTATTTAGTCGAAAAAACACGGCGCTGACTGGGAATCGAACCGGAGCCGCATGAATAAAAGGTGAAGACGGAATTATTACTGAAAGAGTATACACAAGAAACAAAAAAGTGCAAAAAGTTTGGTCGAAATCAATAAGTGGTTACATAAATATGCTAATTATAATGTTATATAATATCTACCTAGTTGCTTTAGTGAACAAGACATAATCAATAACTCAGTGGTCAAACCTGAACACTAATAATGTACTACCTGGTTTACTTTTATGTGAGACAGAAAAACTTAATAAATACTGATAATAAACATTAATATAAAATTCTATAAAAAATTGGAACACAAATTACTTTCGCTTAACCGTCAATGCATTAAAAGAACAACGTAATTGATAAATGTACATTTCATATGACATCTCTTGATTCACATTGAGAACATAGTCAATAGTTTGAATTGTTAACCCAAAAATTAATCTTTTTTTGGCTTTAGGAAATACCGAAAAAACCGGTGGGTAAAGCCATGACCAAAGATCCGAAGGAGGATACTACGCCTTTTGAGTCTCTTAACAATTCTAGAATAATAATCCCATAGAGATACATTATCATGACAAGAAAGCAATTTTGTGGTAAATCATCCACTTTAAAACAAGTTGCACATAAAGTGTAAGTAGCTAGACCTCACTGACGTAGCTTGACTTGTGTAAGAATTAAACGATGTACAAATTGGAATGAAGATTAAAAAACTGCGATTTTTTAAAAATAATGCTAAACCTTGAAACATACCACGAATATCAATATGTGGATATTAGATCTGAATATTGGGCAAATGATGAAAATGGGTTTCTAATAACCAAAATATATATGCCGGACAGTCATATTATCAATGCCGACTTGCCCTTTCATAGCATGCATCATAATTATAGATTCATCTACTAAGTAATATACCAGCTGTCGCCATGTTAAAAGATTAAGTGACAATTGGTCATCAATGAGAGTTAAGATGGCCTCTAACAATTTTCCAGATATTGAATTATAATACAATGTAATCATTCCAATACTGCGATGTAAAAGTAACGCCTTAGCTTGCCACCATCGGTGCTTAAGACCAAGTCCGCCTTGTTCCACTGGTAAATAACACGTATTGCAATTTAACTTGATTGGGTAAGTCTCCCTAAAAAATAACCTGTCACAGTGGCAATGCGGGCCATTGTTTTGCAAAACATAGGTAAAGTTTGTAATATATGAACACATTTACTATATACAAAATTATTAGAAAATTTCACTCGAGCTAGTAATGTATCAAAGAGATTTCTATATGTAGCAATGGCACCACCAACCACTTGAATGAGTCGTCGATTGTTAAGCGCTATTGTATCTTTGGCAGTCGGCGCAAACATTATTCCTAAGAATGTTAACCTTGTTGTCTCAATTCCGTACTGAGCATAAAAACCACACAGGAATGGGTTGGTATGCATAATCTTGGATTTACATTGATTATTATAAATATTTGACACTAACTCGAATTTTTTAAACTCCTTTTGAACAAACTCCATTTCTTTTAAATTACGAATAATATATAAGGTGGCATCTAAATAATTAATAACAGAGAGTCCCACACCAGTTAAAGTGACACCGATTAGTTGACTAGTAATCTTACGTATTATGGCATTAACGCTAGAGAAAACATCAAACAAGAGAGAGCATCGCCTTGACACACGCCCTGATGAACAGGAGAAGGTAACATCAGGCGTTTGTTAATTTGTAATATCATCCTTCTATTAATATAACATCTAAATAATATTGATAATATATTATCAGGAAAATTAAGTTCTTTTAGTATAATTTGTAAATAATTTAAATTCACAGAATCATAAGCGGCAGACGCATCTCCAACGTACACACTAAACTCATCAACAACATTTTTGGATCGTGCGTGTAAACAATCTCTCAGATAAACTACCGAGACGTGCATGGGGGTAGCACCTGCTATTCCTGTTTGTACAGGATCTAACAATTTATGCATGTATGGATTAAGTCGGTTCATAATCATACGATTAAGCTATTTGTAGTCTACGTTAAATAACGCTATCAACCGGTATTTTGATGCAGAAGGACTAGGAGTCGGCTTAGGCAACAATATCCCTATATAATCGGTAAACTCTGGATGTATGGGTGTACCACTCAAAATGCATTAAACACCTCCATTAATGTGGGAGCCAAAAGGACTTTAAAATTTTTATAAAAAGCCTGTGTAATGCCATCCGGGCCGGCGGCCGCGGCAATAGTAAATTCTTGACCTAAGATTTCACTCTCTGTGTTTGTTAAAGCAATCCATGTATCTTGCTCTTCATTATAATAATTGCTACTATTTAATTTTTGTTTAAACATATCTTTATAATACTGTCTCATCGTATTATATATATCCTAACCAGTGACCTTCTCCTGCTGAATTAACGAAATTTTTAATAAACTGTCATTTTGCTTGTTTACGCTTATGTATGACATGAATTTTCCTCGGTACCTCGATAACACCTACCTTTTGCAATTTGCTTATAACAACTACCCCCAAATACATATTTGTATGCACTAACCTAATCGTGGCCTGTAATTTCTTAACTGTAACTAGTTGTGCGGGATCATGTGGCACCAGCTTATTAAAACGAGTTAAGATTGCATACAAATACTCTAACTGATATTTTTAATCTTGAGTAACTATCTTAGAGAAGTAAATTGACGCGAATTTGATACATTTAAAAAAACTTTTGAAGGAAAAGATCTTACCCATTTACTTACTGGAAAGTTAATCATAATATTTTGTACGAGTCGTTGGTAGTCTGGATTTTTTAATGAAGTGCAGTAAGCTTCCAACAGAAATACTTAACTAAACGTTTGCCTAACTCAGTCTTAAATAGTGCAAAAACACATAGGCGATTTGAATAACTTTGTGGGACTAGTTGTTTTCTTTATATAACAGAACTGAGTAAACATAGAGCGGGCGAACAAGGATTCAATGCGAGACCAACTTTGATTGTAAAAATGAGTAGCCTATGGCAAAATGTCTGCTATACCATAAGTCAATCAAATTAAATGTTTTTAATAAATTGTTGAGCACGAGACTGACGTTAACACCAACTGAAGAGTCTTGCGAGGTTAACGTTGTGTTAAAACCTCCAGCGAGAATGATATTATCACTATTACGACGTTGTAATTCGAGACTGAGGTCGTTGGCTATAATCTGTTCTTGAGATCATTTACCGTGTTTACCAGATTTTAAATAAACACAAAACGTGTATAGAACGTACTTGCAGAGCTATTATTTTACCAGAGGGGTGCATCAACACATTACTGTAGGGGATGTCACTCCTCACTAACATAGCACATCCTGTGGTTGTTGTTGAAATCATAACTTGTTACATCTTGTAAGGCAATAATATCAATAGTTTCATGTACGAGAAAACGATGTAAGCTAGTATGCTTTCCTGAGCAAATAGCACACGCATTGTTAAATGTGGCTATCTTAAATGTCTGCATGCTAAATAAAAACAAAAATATATAAGAAAAATTCGAAGGTTCGCCATTCTGTACACTATTGATAAACACAAAATAAATATTTAGTTTACTATAAGTACCATTTATTTTGATTAACACTGTATACTGATACTAATTGCCTTTGATTGTTTCAAAAAGAAACAAAATTAAATATGAGATATTGCATATTAACGTCGTCCAGTGATTCACTTGACAGTCCAGACGCAGTCACGTTGGAAATATTTACTTTGGACAACCTTGTCTTGCTTGTAGCTTGATGCCGTTGGCTACGTCTAACATACTTTTTTTCTTGGTGATGGATGTGACTCACAATGAAGAGACTCCAAATTAGACGACCAGTTGCAAATAACACAATTAACACTTTCTTCACTAGATGAGGCAAGACGTTCAGAGGGAACAAAAAAGAGCTTCTTGGTTGCACTTTCCCGAGGGGGAAAGGGGGAACTTTGTAAAGTACTGATGTTTATAAGACTATCACTTATGTCAGACGAAACTTTAACAGCTTGACCCATCTCACCAGTGCTTACCCCTGAGACAGAAATTGCTTTAGCATTTCCAGAAAGACTGTCGCACTTATTAACTTCTTCCACAAAGCTATTCACTTCTGTGACAGCACTAAGATTATGGGGAAAGGAATCAAACTTATTGACGGCTAACTCACCATTAAAAGCTGGGTCTTGGAAATTATTAAGTTCAGCAGCCGTCTCCACGTTGTTGGCGGGCTCGTACTCTTCTATGCTCTGGAACTGCGCATGTGTCGCAGAAAGCAAGTGTTCTCCTCGTTCGCTGAAATCAGCTGGTGGTGTCCAAACCTTCAGCTAACCTCGAAGCAACGGAACGATGGTTGTTTTCTTTGAAGGGAAAAGATTTGTACCTTCCGTTTGTTTCACCAACTGTGGGGAAGTCCTTTGAAGAAACTAAAGGCTGAACTGGAACTTAGTAACTTACAGAAACTGCACTATGAGACACTGTTTCAGAGATGAAATCAGGTTGCTGACCATTAATAAATATCTGCACTCTGTTACCTCTAATGGCGGCGTAACGGGGCAAATGTAGTTTAATATCAGAAAAGAACTAGCCTCTTACTGTACACAGCGTACACAGTACACACTGTACACAGCGTGTGGCAGGTGTCGAATTATGATTCACTTTGACAATACGTGTAACGGTACCGTACTCAGCAAAAAATTATTTCGCACGTGAATCAGTCACTTCCGAGGGCAAGATACTCAAGCTGAAGCCTGCTCCAGCGCTACTTTTCCTACCGGTAATTGAACAACTTCGTTGTTAACCTGGTAATTTAGTGTTTCATTTCTATCTCTTATTAACTGATCAACCAGTTCTGCATTGGCAAGCATGATAAATAAAGTCTTAAGATGATGATTACATTTGAAACGCAAGATATATGGCGGAGGGATCTTCCATTGGTCCCACACGTTAAGGTGTAGTTGTTCTATTGTAGGTTTTTCTGGCAATTTATGTAAACCCACATACACTGTATTCTGCCGCACTGTAGAAGTATTAGAAGACTTTGACATACTGCTCTGTTTCTACTATTTGCAATAAATATTACTCGAAGATTTCACTCCTACCACTCACACAAAAAAATGGGCGAAGGCACAAACCAACCACTCGCCAGGTTTGACAGACATCCTTCTCCAACGAAGGAATAGCTCAAAATGAACCACTGCACCACACATTTCACTTCACTTCCAAAAATCTACGCAACACATGTTACAGTTGTTGTTCTGTGTTAAAGAAGTTCAAGAAAACTGGACTTATTCGTACTTGCACTAAACCTTATAAATTATTTGTAATCAGTTACTAAACCTTATATTCAAAATATGCGTCTGAAATATTTAACTGTGGCAAGTTTTAATTGGCGTAAAAATGCACGTGGGTATTAATTTGTTTCTAATATATAGTTCATTATCATATTTGAAGTAAACTTGTATCGAAAGATAACTTTTCATTTGAATTCTAAAACTATTCCAACTTTACTCAATTTTTCAACATAATAATGTTTTCCTTGTGTTGCCTCATTTTTAATATAATACTGTTTTTATTGTATTGATTCTAAACAGAATAAAGAGAAGACAATTGGGTTGTATCTGTTTTTAGATGTAGAGAAAAAAGTTGTTTTTTGTTTTGTCTAACTTTGGTTGACCTGCAATTTAGATATGTAAGTCTTGGTGACTAACCTAAGTTGGCTCATCTTTTCGTTTATCATCGTGCGAATACGATTTAACCTAACTATACTTTTTGAGTTTAAAGCATGAATCATTTACGAAGATATACATTTTGCACGAATTAGAGTCCTGCAAATCCCTGGCCCGCACCAGCCCCGACCGGCACGTGCTACTCCTACTCCGTTCAGTTCAGTCCGGCCTGCGGTCTATCCCAGGCCCAGACCAGCCCGGCCGGTCCGGTCAGACACCTACCTCGTTAACTTCGTTCCGACACGCAGTTCAATTCAGAGTCAGACAATTCCGACCCAGCCCACTCAGACCCCTACCTCGCTCAGTTCCATCTGGCCGCAGTCCAACCCAAGCCCAGACCTCGGCCCACCTGGACCATACCTCGTTAGGCTCCTTTTGGCCTATAGTCCACGTGTAAATTTCCAGCCCGCCCCGGTCCGTAGGCTCCTGCCAACACCGGCCCGCAGCAATGACGTAAAGTATGAATTTTGTCTGTGTCTGTCTGTATGTATGTTAGTAATCCAAATCACTAGTGTCTCAGGGAAACCCGTTCCCAAAGCTTCGCCCTCTCTCGCGGCGGCGCAGAACTCCTTGAAAAATTAATAGCACCGAAAAGCATTCACTCCACAACTTGCTGTTTGGCCCGGTGGTCAATGTATTGGGAAGCTGATCGAGAGGTACCGGGATCGAATCCCGGCGTCGCTACTTTTACATTATTTTTCAAGAAATTTTATTTAATAAAAGTAATGACCAAAGGCACTTGGAAGTTAGGTAAGTCAGGTTCGGCGTTTTTCTTATTGCACACGTGACTTGGATTGAGACATTGTTTCTATACGCGCTCACTCTAGACGCAAGTATCCAAATCTACATGCGTCCCTTGTTTTAAAAAATATGTGAACGTTTTCCTTAGATACTAGGTTTGGTCGTACAAATATTCCGGGTTTGGTATTGCGTCTCAGTTGTCATTGTAGTAAATGTTTATTTTTAAAATAAATTGCTTCAATTTGGGCATATCAGCATCACGCTTAACAGACACACATTATTCGACACAATACAAAAATCGTATTAGAGTTTCCGTTCTCAAGTGTCAGTATTGCCACCTATTTCATAAAATAGTTGACATATTTTATAAAATATATATTTTATAAATACATACAAATGTCTAAGTACAAATCGACACACGTCCATTGATAAGCACTAAATTCTGTATACTATGCATTAGGTATATGCTCGTGTTTCGTGGAGGTACTATGGGCACCGTGGGTGTGAGTGTTGCAAACAAATTGCTAAAATTTAATATTTATAATTGCTCCGACATTTTTTTCCTTATTAGAAACAAACTTAGCATGTAGGCACTGGGAAATATCACAGAGGTACTGAATATATCACAGGCACCGATGTAGTCAGTGTTGTCAACTAATTTCGATAAATATTATTTCAAATGTCTTCCATGCATTCCACATATCTGCACCAAACTTGGCATTTAGTTACTGGCACAGATCATACAGGTTTTCTAAGCGCCAAAGTTGTCAGTGTTGCCAATCAATTTCGAAAATTATTTACTTAAAATTCTTCCAATATTGTTGACCGTATCTACACCAAACTTGACATTTAGGTAGATTACTAGAACAGATACTATCTGCGCTGCAGTTCAGTATTGGCTAACAATTTTAAGAACGGTACCAGTTGTGAGCGATGCCAACATATTTTATTGATCATGCAGGAATGGGCGGATATATCAGCAAGTTGTTAATATATTCATCACTTAAGTTTCCTAGGGTTGTCCTCAGTTTCAGTATATAAATATCGAATGTTACCTTAAGTAAGACCTTTGATGCTACCTTCCCACTTCGTACCCTGAAATAGTGTTCGCCGAGGGTTATCATCAGCAATGTGACGAGCTTAG
>JAGDQP010019799.1:0-11453 GCA_022664845.1 Lepisma saccharinum | reverse complement strand
TATATTTGTTAAACCCTAAAACAATTTTATTCTTCATAATTTTTACTGACTGTTTGAGTCAATATTGGGTTTAAATAAAAAATAAAACAAAACATCTAGAATATGTGCCAAAAATAATTGTTTACAATTTTTTTCATAATCATTCTTGTACAAAAAATATATTAATGTAAAAGAAATAGTGAAATATTTTTTTGTAATTAAAATAACTTTTAAATAAGAGTCTTTCGAAGTTTGGACAAGTGATCCTAAAAATTTATTCTACTGGAGTGGTTGACGTTGGTAGTTTGAACCAATTATACTTCTCTGAAGATAACTTATCTGTCTGTAAGTACTTTGTTCTTTTTAATGTTTTGATACATCAATATATTAAATTGTTCGTTTGAATAATTAACGTGGCTTTCACACATTCGATTTTTGGTCGTCAGAAATTATTGAAAATGTCCTTGCTACAGAAGCATTTATCCCAAGCAATGACTCCACGAATTCACACATTTTCTCTAATTTTGGGACGGTTATCTCTTGATGGTTTAGGTCCTTGAGAACTGGTAATCATCTCAGTTCATTTGTTAATTCAAATTTAGCCCATTCTACGAAGAGATTGTCAGTGAGGTAAGAATAAAGTACATAGTTTGTTCAACATATCGTCGAGTGATCAGGTGGTAAAATATGTATAAACAGTGTCCAATTTTATTCCAACCTTTTGACTGAGGACGTTTAAAATTAACCAATGATAATCCAAATTTAATATATTTTTCGGGACACCGGAGCAAAACCCTAAAATCCGGATTGTTCCAGAAAATTCGGAACGTATGGTTACCATAAATTCATAACTGACAATAACATTAAGACATTACTATGTGGCATATTAATACAAAATAATGGTATTACTGTGATTTATAAACTCGTACTTTATCAGATTCATCTTGAGATGATAAAACCACCTAATCGGCTAAACAAGCACTTACTCTTTTCTTCACATATCAAGAAATTATTTCTTCCCTTTTTCTCACTGTTTCTTCAGATTAGGCGCCCAATGAAAGATAAACAATAATAAACAAAGTGAATCAAAATTTACTTTGATCCACTTCATTTATTATTATTTACCCGACAAGTCTTTCGCTGATCACGGAAGAGCTAAGTGAAGCGGCGTATGAATACTCTAACGACTTTACCTATTAATTGTTTATATTATGTGTACCTTGCAGATCATTAGCATCACAGTAATAGCAGTATCTAGTTGATCTTGATAGTTTTCAAAATGAGTTGAATAATTTGTCTTAAGAAGTAAATATTAATGTATAAAAATATGCTAAATCGATTTTATTTTTGTTTTGATAATTTGCTACTTTTGCCAGGCTATGGCTACAAAATTGAGCAGTGGATATTTTCCTTGTGAGCCATCAGACGATTATTCCTGGATGAAATAAAAGAAATGTATAAGAAATGAAAAGCAGTAGGTTTGCTGAAGGGGCAAAAGGGAGGGGGAGAGAGAGAAAACATTTACAGAGAGAAGAAATTCCTAGTAATTGCAGTTCATTGGCCTGTTTCTTTCTATTTTAATATTCTGTGATTGTGTACAGTAAAAATTTTCTCTCTTAATGTCCTATTCTGTAAATAAACACTTTGACTGAACAGATCCATGTTCTCGGAAACAGGATTTCAAACTAATTGTTCTCGATTTGTCAACATGTTAAAAGCACTATTATATACAAAAGTAGTTCAAATTAAATGCTTAACATAATTGTGCTAGAGTTGCATAACGCTTCTTCACAAGAGCATGTGTGAATACTGACTTCTGCTTCTTAGTTTGTTAGTGCAAGCGCAAATTAAATAAAACTGATAGTGTAGTCTTTTCACTAAAAATAAACAGGATATCCTGCAGCTGTTAATATTCTTAATTGCGTTCTGTCTGTGGTTTCTGGTGTTTTCTTGTTTCCGTTGTCCTGCTCGGTTTCTATTTCTCCGGCCAAAAATCATATCTCTGGAATGATGGGACAAGTGTAATCTACTGAATGTTCCCAAACTGTTTACATCTCTCGTTCACGTGGCAGCGTTCGTTCCCCATATTGCGCTTTCCAGATTTACAACATTTCAGGTGTCTTCACCTTTTCCTTCATGATAAATCTAATACACCGCTATTCCACAGCAACAGACACATTACTTTCCACCATATTTGTATACACTACTGGTCTTTGCGCCTTCTCCTTTACAGCAGCCGCACGATACTCCACTACCAGTTTCAGAGTACTCCAGTTACTCCTTACATTTTAACGCCCAAAAGTTTTAGTCAACGTTAAATAACAACGTTGTATAACAAGGTTTACTTAAATTGAAAACACATGTAGTACAGATATCTGGTTTGACAGCGTTCAGAATGGCGTTCCGCTTCCTCCCTTCACTAAATAAATACGTACTTGAGAGCTACAGGCGCGTAAGTCCAAATTTCTCCAAAACCTGATAAATCCAGCTTTGTAAAGTTTTCACAAGACCTCAGATAAAGGTCGATTTTGCGTTGTAAACATGTTAATAATGTAAATAAGTAAGTCTATTATGTAGTATGTCCATTTAGTTCGTACTTGAAACTAAGGATTTTTTTCTCGTTTTCTAGAAAACAAGAATTTGTGACTTATGTTCTTCTAACTCTCAGGTACAGAAATTAGAGTTAACAAATATGACGAGAGAGAACCGCCTTGATGGTGTTTCATCCAAAGGTAAAAGCTATTAGACATCGATAATTTATACTTCAAAACACGGAACACTTTTGACAGAAGGTCTTGAAGAAGCTCTATGACAGAATTCTTCTCGTAAGACGTAAACAATTCGCCTATAAAAATTCCTGGTGTTGCTAAAGAATACACAATGCAGTAACAGTTAAACAATTTTTGACCAACAGTTGCGGACCAACACACATTTCTAATATGTGGGCCGCATATGCTAGTTTTTTGGTCCTTCGAATCAGATGATCCATGAAAAGAACACGATATGGTGCGGATGATATCCAGAAAGACGTGACAAACCAGCTGAAAGCGCTACTGGAAGTGATTTTCCAATTAGATCAGGTTTCAAAACTTAGGTGTGGTAGAAAATTACTTCTAATTTCATTTTGTTTTATTTGTTAAAAACGGAAACCACTGTTTCAACTTATTTATGCGTACTGTATATGCATCCTGTAATTCACGTGGCTAACAACGGGTTGCATAACTAATCGATATACTCGGATAACACAGGCGCAAAGCACTCTCATCGGAGAACTAAATTAGATTTATTCCAACTTAATTTCACAGTTTTACCAGACACATGTGATATTACATATTATTTTCTTTGACCAGAACACAGGGTTTAGAGTTGTTATGCTGACAAATAAAACCAATTGTTCATGCGGCAATATTGTGACATTTATTGACATCCTTGCCTCTCTAACAATAAGATTAGAAATTTGACTCTAAACTTGTTCAAGTTGAGATCTCAGATTTTCCATCAATTCTCTAATAAGAAAAAAATATATCTAAATGGTTGAACGAAAGACAAAAAAAAAGAATTAATTTGTAGAAAACATTAACCATAGAATAAAATCCCTTCGTACAACGCTCTGTCACTCGACATGCAATGTTTATGCAGGGAGTCTCAAATCCTAAGTGACCTTTACTAATCACAAAAACAACGCGACTTTGAGGTTTCACATGCAAGCTTTTCATGAGCATATCCTTTCTAATGTATTTAATTAATCTAAGACAAAATTATTTTTTTTATTTGTTGTGTAATGCTAACTTTCAGGAACACATTTTCATTTAATGTATTTTATAAATCTTAATTCTATCACACTCACCCACCACACTCGACTCCGACATTCACCACGTAACAACCACATGAAAAAAATTAGTAATTTCCTTGAAGACGAATGTAAATTAGGTACTTAATCTAAACTTGACTTTAGTTCTAAGTTTAAGTTCCTTTCATGGACACTACAGCTCTACAGAGGGCTGTTATCAAGAATCGTCACTCAGAAGATGAACCTTTCGGGTTCTTATTATAATAGTAAATCTCTACCATTACAAATTAAAAGACTTGCTTGACCAAGTCGTATTTAATAGAATGAGTGTGAAAATTAGGATATACTGCCGAGAGAGAAAGTCATTATTAGTAAAAGTATCTAAAGACAAGTTGGCAGTGTTCTAACAAAATTTAACAAGTAAATTTTCCCATAATCTGTACTACGCTCAGCTTCCCTTATGCTCCTTATCCCCAAAAGTAGCATGGCCAGGGATGTTAGAAACAAAGAGAATGCTGCACTGAACTGTTTTACATAAAGAGGGCTGTAGACTTATACAGCAGCTGTTTTCCCCTCTCTTAGTGTGCCAGATAACCACCGAAGAAAACAAGAGCAAGTACTTTCTGCATGCTCAAATCTGACCACAGGTATCGTAGTTATAACTTAAAATATCAAAGTTGTAACAATCATGTTTACTTTTTCTTAATTAATAATACGGGGGTATTAATTACTGTTGTATACTATCGAATTATCCATTTACACTGATTATATGTTAATTGCAAGTCAATTATTGTAGCGAGAGCATGATCTGGTAGCATCATCGGTTGTTCCTGTGAAACTAATTTTCATGTACTTTTAGTTTTGTCGAACGTTGCAAGAGAAGGCGCAAAAAAGCTCACCACAATATTGATGGCATCGTTTTTTCCGGAAGTTCGTAAACTCATCTGGACTGTGGAAACTAATTCTTCTTGAGATTTTTCATCAAGCAGTGATCTAGCTTTCTTCCTCATAGTTCAATCGCTGTTTTTCAAAACATTAACGGGAATGTCTTCGTTTCGAGTGCTTGTTTTATCCTCACATTGCTCTGTTGTAGACCTAAATCGGAATGTTTATAATATTATCTTCTTTAAGTTCACATTCTGGCCCATTCATTATGTTTTTTGTTTTTTAACTGGTTCCTATTATGCCGTATTTTGTAAATCGTTATCGGAACACACAGAATCGTTTTGCACTCAGAATGCTGAATTCATTACCGATTTGCAGCCATAAATGCCAGGAGGGCGATCCGAAGATCAAATGTATTTGTGTTTGATAATTTTGTTATTCGGCTTGTTTTCCTAATTTTTGCTCCTCAAGTCGAAAATAGGTACCCAGCCTCCGTAGTCCAGGATGTAACGTCGTGCACTTTGAATCGAAAATGGATAAGAACTTTCAAATTCAAATTATTATTCTTTTCAAATACGTATTCCAGACAATAATACAATGATTTGTAAAACAAACTACAGTTTATATGCTGATCACATCATATATTATATACCCCTATTTCACTAACTTTCTTACTGTGCATATTGCAAGCATTAACTCTGTGCAGTGTCTACATATATTGATTCTGCTTTCTTCTCGAAGTAATTAAACTTGGAAGTCCTCTGGTAAAGGGTACATGCTAAGCAGAATTACTTATGAACACTTGGATATTATATTTGATAGTTATACAAACACTCCCTTTTAATAATTAAGCATTCACGACAGAGATGGAAGGTGTGAATTTTGGTCAGCTAAGTGCTTTAAATTATGGATCGGGGTAGCGTGTCTGACTATGAATTGGGCCAGGTTCAACAAATCCCGGCCAGAATACTGGAGACTTTTCTCGCAGTGTTTCCATGCATGGCGCTCTGAGGTGCACTCAGCTTCCTATCAAATTGAGTATCAGAATGTCCTTGGTACTCCTGGACACCCTGGAAGTGTAAAGGCCACCGTGGAACCGAACGCTACCTCCACATCCCCCATGCGGCGCGTTAACGGCGCGTGCGTATTTCACAAGGGATAACTTTATCCTGTTTCCTTTAAATTACACACTGTGAGTCAAGGAGTACACCACGTTTTAAACCCAAACATATTAGATCAAAACATATGCTTTGCTTGTTAGGTAGGAACTTTACCTAATATACAGATACATTAGGTTAATCTTTAGACTAGATAGATAATACGATCAGCTGTCTGCTTTCTTTCATTATACATGCAAAATAGAAGAACTTATTTTATACATATCAAGACATGCCTAAAATTAACTATACTGAGTGACAGTCATAGTAGCATTTTGGTTTCCAGAGAGAAAAAGATTTTCGGATCGATTTCCGATCTAGCTTATTACTACAAATGTATGTTGCCTTTTCGCTCAATAGATATTATTCTGGCTAGTACAAAGCTTTGACAAAGCACATTACAATGTAGATCAATAGGAGGTGGAACAGTCTACATTGTTTATTCTCCTTGGTTATTTGCAGTAATAGATTGTGTTAACAAGTCTCAGTGGCCTTTGAGAGCTACTAATTCTTTGAAGTTCACTTAGCCCACGACTACAATTGTTTCAATTCACAACAAGGGCAGGTTTAACCAGTTTGTTGTAAATGTCTGGAAGTCTCCCACTTTATAATAGGACAATGATTAATCTCTGTGGCAAAATCACATTGTTGTCTCAGTGGTAAAAACGACGAATATACACAATGTATCTGAGAAAATCGCCTCTGGAAAGGGACATTACGTAATGAAAAATCGTTCTTTGTTGAAAGAGAAGAGGTTTCGTAGTGGGAGGGGAAAATCAATAAAACATCAGAACTAGATATTAGTCGCTCCACTGTTGGCTTTTGATATCACGATATATTCAAGACGAGTTCATTGGTGAATGCCAAACAATAGCCACTCGCTTGAATATTGGAGTGGGTACAGCTTCCGCATTTAAAGAGTAAGAAAAAAGAACTTTTTCAAAATCAAATAACAGATAAAAATAAAGTAGAAAACATACATTTACATGAAATAACGTATAGAGACAACTGAAATGGATATTTAAGACAAGAAAAACAGTCTACTGACTTTAGAATACGTGATACGTACATTTTATTATTTTGTAGGTATCTTATGCAAAGAATATAATTAATTCAAGCTCATTTATTATATTTGTCTCTCTATTTTGTCTGAATTTTCGAGCTTGAATTACTACAAAATATTTGTATATTACTTAAAACAATGTCGAATATATTTTTCAATTCTTCATTTGTTTACCTAAGAATTATCAAATATCTAAATGAAGAATTTGAGAGAAGTAAAATAATTTTCCAATTTAACATAAGATTAAAAGTTAATGAAAAATTATTTTCCGTGTCGTTCCGTAACTCGATATAACTATTTCAACTCCTCTTATGCCTAAACATTGAAATGAATCTGGTGTAGCTTTAGTAAAATGCAAAGTGTATACAATGTTATATTAGGACATCCTTTCCAAACGAAATATCAACTGGCATTTTTAAAAAAATTAAATAGTGTGCAGAAGTGATTAACTGAAAAGCGGACATGTTAAACGTTCTAAGTGCTACTTTTATGTCACCATGTCCCCATCATTGTTCCGAGTGCCAAATCAAGGAAAGGGTGAAAACAATCATATTATGTTGGAAGTAATACGTTATGTTATATCAAATCTATTAAGTCGTCTGCTTCCCCTGTAAAATTTTAAATTTGTAACTTAGAGCGTTTAGGATTTCCGACTCTTCAATTAAAGAAGAGCTTAGAGAAAGTTATTTGAAACTAATCTTATTAATAAATACTTTGTATTTAGTATAAACCCAGTAAGCTGGTTTAGTAAAACAAACAAACAGAACTGAACAGAATTAAAAATAAATGTAATAATCTGAAAGGTTTACGAAAGCACTGGACCCTGGATAGACTGAAGAATCTAACCTAGATCAGTTTTCAGTGCAGCTGCTCTCGCACAGCCTTATCAGTTAAGGGAGCTATCCACAACATTACGGTACTGTGGAACGTTTTAATTGAGAAATCTAGGTTTAAGTGTTCGTCAAGCACGAGACTTTCTTTCATTTTTTTTTTTGCCCACGTGACGAGATTAAGTATGTGACGTCTCAAAAATGCCTTGCCCGGAAACTATCTCTACTCGAAAATATGTTTATTATATGTTACGAGACAGTTGTTTCCGCTCGTTTTACATAGACACTTCGCTGTCTCGTCTCGTTCCCAACACTAAAATTTTAGTCAGTACAAAGAGAAATATTTACGAACATCTTAAGCATAGTTTTCACACGCATGTCTGTGCAAAGTGAAATTAATTTAAGAAATGACTAAGTTTGAAGGATAACGCTAAAGCTAAGAAGAATATAAATTCATAATGGTTTAAGTGAGTGAAAGTATGAATTGAAACTAACCTAATATGATTACCTGAAATGAATTAGATTAATACAAATTATGAGTATTATCAACTTAGAAATTAATATTGATTAAACAGATAATTACTGATTGGATAATTATGTAATAAAGAAATGGAACATGTAAACTGCATAAATGCAAAAGTTGCCTTTTTTCTTTACACATATGGATTTTCTATTTGCATTTAACTGTGTACAAAACTATGTTATGTGCATAAAAACAAAATAACCCCTGAAGAGTTATCCAATTTGATTTGACAATGAACTACCGATGAAACCAGGGAAACAATCTGGATAGACACTGCTTGATTGTGATGTCCATATTGTTGTAAGTAAATCTACTAAATGCAGCAAATCTTGACATTTACAACCTTTCTAATACAAATAACGATATTTTTCTGTTTCAGAAAGATTTATGGAAAAGGTACTATGAATGTATGTCGAACCATGCTTCTGCTTTAATATTTTTTTTTCAAACTTTCCCTGAGCTGATGAAAAGAGAACTGTGTTACTAGAATCACAATACAAGGTAGATAACATTATCAACAAAGGAAAACTTATATAAAGCAAGGAGTCTCCATGAAATCCCCAAGCCACTCCACCTTTCAGTATTCCGTAGTACGAAGGCTCCGACGCTTTGAAGGAAAGGATAGAGAAAGTTTCCTTTTGGCCTTCTCCCCCTCCCCCTTCAAATGCACACACACACATAGAACACAATCATTCCTCTTCTTTTTCTCAAACGTCGTTCAGGTTCCGATCTTAAATAAACAGAGTAGATGGTGAACGAGACTTATCGTAATGACCTCTGACCCAGAGAGCCACAAATACACTCCAACATGCGAGAGTAGGTTCCGTAGAGACCTCAAACCCTAGGGAGAATAGGATAGAGAGAGGGATCGATCGAAATTAAGTCACGTGATTCGTGCGTGCAGTGTAAGTTGAAATATGCAGAGAGCAAGGTAATCCGTATATACGATGTTCTCAAGTGAATAGTGCAGAATACCCACCGAAGAAAACTTTGCGAGAGAAGAGAAGAAAACAAACCTAAGGTGAAGATTAGAGTTATATGTCTGAACTTTCAAAAGAGATGGCGTTGCCGAGGTTATGGGAAAATTTTATAAACAGAATATATCGTAATTATCACAAGAATTCTCCATTAGTTTTGGCGTACGGTCTGTATATTTCAAGGTTGATATAACTACTTTTCTTTGTTATGCGTTATTAAAATAATGTATTCATTCAACGACAGAAACTAACTGGTTACGTATAAGAGTTCCTTAACACCATAAAATCATTTAATGTAGCCAAACTGGCAAGATACAGTGACGGGATTGTGGTCCTTGGAATCACATTACGAATTATTCATTCATCTGTTTACATTTTAATTTAATGCATTTACCCTTGTACTGTACAAATCCATCGGTTAGACCTGTGCACTACAATTGATTGCCTTGTTTAATTTTAATCAGAGATAACTTTTAAAATTAAGTACCTCTAGAAGCTTTCAGAAGTCATTTTCCAGCACGTACCGACTTAACTCTAGTAATCACAGTGGTTCAGTCTCATTTCTATAATTTTGAATTAAGATAAATGTTAAAATCTCTTATGTAAAGTGCTTACTAAATATTCTAGTTAAGTTGACTTCACATAATAAATAGTACTGCATTACTCTACATGGGTTTGTTATTGCTATTGAGTATAAATCCTAACCGAAACGAGGGTAGTAGCATTGCAGTTACTTTGGAGTCCCATTAGTAGCCTGAAATAATATAGAAAATCACTTTCTAATACAGTGCTCTTACGGAGTGACAAAATTTTTTATTTTATGAATGAATATCAACAAAACCTATGAAAGATTTAAATCTCTATTTCTAGTTCTAGTGAAATATAACCACAAATGTACTTACTATTGTTTAAGAAACCAATACAAATTAATAATGGATGTCATTCTTAATGGAAATTAAATGCTAAACGTTATGACTACCTACAATCTATTTTACTAACAAACTTGAAGTTTGTGAATTAAACTTTTTTTTTCTTTTTTACTGAAGCAATTGCTGTGACGTTGAATTTTGTTGAAATTCCCCTTGGAGGTAGAAAACCCAACTTACACCTTGTAGTGTGTGTTGCAGACAGTCGAAGGTAAATAATAATACTGGGGCTTCTTTGTTCTTGAGTGAATGCATTGTCATACTGGTAATTCATATTAAAGATAAAGATAAAATGACATTTTATGGGCGGTAACAGCACTATGGCTTACGCCCGTCCTGAGATAATTCATATTATTTTTATTAAGATTTATTTATTAATTACCCATTTAAGTACATACGTGAGATAATTATTGACCTTTCGTAGCTGTGCTGAAATAAATTTTAATTATTTCCGCTGCAAATCTAGAAACTTATATATATAAGCTCCTGCATAGCCTAGTCGGTAGGGCGCTCGACTTCAGTGCGAGCGGTCCCGGGTTCGATTCCCGATAGAGGCTCAAATTTCGGTGTTGACCGAGCATCGTGAGGAGAATCGAGGACCTGCTGTGAATAAAAGACAGCGGCGATCACAGTTGAGAGCTTTGGCTCTCCTCTCCCAACAAGTCTGGTCAGCATGGGAGCAGTAGACCACCTCCTCCCCCCGGGAGAGGCCTCATCAAGTAGTGTGGATTGCATATAATATACATTGGTAGTCCAAAACATTTTTAGACCTCGAGATGGTCACGAGGATAATGCTCTCGCTTTCTGTGAGTATGGTGAGACATGAATTGATTCGGAGTCCGCTTTACCTAAAACTGTAAGTCTCTTCCAAGCACTCCAGCTCGTTTAGGACGTTGATAGCAAATGTGAATTGAATTTCTAATGAATTCTATTTATGGCCTTTGGGCAATTTTGGCTCAGATATACGGGAAATTGGAAGTGTATCTTGCTATCAGTGAATAAGGAAGACTAAATCTGCCAGGAAAATATACTTTTGGTGTATTAATTAGAAAAATGTATCCGTAAATAAATTATATTAAAGCTAGAGCAAAATGCAATGTTTATCTTTCTGTTTACAAATCATACCGAAAGTATATGCTTTGCCTGAGATCTTCCCAATTTGTTTTCGAGCTACTTCTTTTCTTTTTCTTGAATAAAAAAAGATTTTTATCAATGTGATTCTATTTGCTTTATAGGACAAATGGTTTGCTTAAATCATGCACAATCAACAGTAAGGTGACGGGCTACATGATACTACATATTGAAACTATTGTCTTAAACCGC
>JAGDQP010019798.1:0-34319 GCA_022664845.1 Lepisma saccharinum | reverse complement strand
GTCCCGGGTTCGATTCCCGATGGGGGCTCAAATATTTCGGTGTTGACCCAGCATCGTGAGGACAATTGGGGAGCTGCTGTGAATAAAAGACAGTGGCGATCACAGTGAGAGCTTCGGCTCTCCTCTCCCAACCCGTCTGGTCAGCGTGGGAGCAGTAGACCAACTCCTCCCTTCGGGGAGAGGCCTCATCCACTAGTGGATTGAATATGGCTGTGATTTATTATTATATATATATAAATGTATACCTAAAAAAATGCCACTAGATCGCAGAGAATGGAGCTATATGTTTACACTTATCACAGTGACGCTTCCAGAAGTCGTCTTCTGCTGCATAGCTGGTGAGTGAGGGCATTTATAACGTTATTATGGTAAAATAGTAACTCACTTTCAAATTTTCGTTTTAAAATTGAACAGTTCCAATAGTTACTTTTGAAGCGACCGTTCCTTAATGGTAAAGCATTGGATGCACAATACGAAGGTTGTGATTACGAATTCATCTTTCTGCCATCCTAACTTAGCTTTCTTCAGAATTTTCCTCTAGTCACACCAGGTCAATAACGTGATGGTACCTGCAAATTATTCCCTGGTAATCTTCCTTCCCACGTCCTTTTCCCTGCCTTACATGAGCTTAAACCAGATATTTCCTTTTATGTCACAAATATAATTCAATTCTAAACGCAATTGTCGCAAAATACGGTATTCTCTGAAATTCTCAAGTGATAGCATTTTTGTGAATAGAATCATACAGCGGTGGTAACGACTTCTGCCAACAGAAGAGAGCGGAAGGGGAGATGCTCAAAGAAATTAAATACAATACATGCATATTTAATTTTCCTTCTCTTTAAATGCCTTTTTAAAATTTCTTTTCACGCGTAACATTTACCTTTCACCTACCTCTTGTCCCTCACCGTTAACGAAAGCAGTAGTTTCATAGATTTAGCGTTGAAAGAAACACATCGGGAACAAGAACACAAGAAGCTATTCCCCAGTACATAAATGAAACCTCTATTATATGCAACTGTCCATTGAAAAAAAAAGCCAAGAAAACAAACTCTCCTACTTCGAGTGGAAACAATTTACTTCATGCGAAAATTATATAGTGGAAGGAACTTACTCTACATGTCAAAGAATTTTGCTATCAGTTAAGAATTTCTTGTCGAAGCAGAACAGTTTTCTATGTTTTCCGCCAACACACTAAACTACAGATTTCTGCGATAAACGATTCAAATAGGAACCAAGTACTTTGAGATAAATTTATGTTATCAAAAATATATTTAGTTTTAGTTTTGATATGACACCCTTCAACTTCCAGCTTCTGTTTGATTAAAGTGGAGGTTCAAAATACACAATCAAGTCTCTGGAAAGAAGAAGGGGTAGTTCCTTTGAGATATAAACGCAATGAACATTTTCGTGTAAAAGGAAAAATATAACTTTTAGTCTTCAAGAACTGTTCGGAAGGAAGGAGGGTTAATTTTTATACTCAGATGCTAATTCCATCCTCTGTCACCCTTCTTAATAAAAGTGTAGGCAATAGGGTAGCTCTTCCCAGAAACTGCGATATGACTGTTCATATTGCTCGCAAAGGTTACACAAAAATACGAGACACACAGATACAGTCAATCAGCACATGTGGCACTAGAAAACATACATCCTCAAAACTGCAGAGGCCGAATAATTTTACCAACTTGCGGATTCGAACATTGAACATTTTTTTAAATCTTTTCTTTATTCATCAATCATCTGTTTTATATATAATATATACATTTTCAAATATTCCTTTATAAGCCCTCAATTTATACTTGATCCATGCATGATATGTATTACTTTCATATCTATAGTGTTATTTAAATCCAGAATATGCCACTTGGTGGTGGTGTAAAACCACTACCAGGAGTTATATGTCACTTGGCAGATTTACTCTCTTCTCTATGATGTGGGATGTGTTTGCTGTTTTATCCTTAAAAGCTGAATTCGAGCAGATGGTAAAGAGAGAGGTGTTGGGATCCTTTCAGTTGGAAAGTCACAGAATGAAGGGCAAAGAATAGGGGAGGGCATGAAATAAAAGGGTGCAAATCAGAGAAGCTTAAAATCACCACTACTTGTATAAGGGATTTTGAGGGTGAAAAGAAAGGATAAGTCAGTGAAGTTGGAAAGGGAACGAAGGAGAGAAATAAGAAAAAAGTCTTAAAAGAGGGGCTGAGAACACAGAAACTAGGGGGTAAAACGGCATCCGGAGTGAAAGAAAGAAAAGAAAGAAGGAAACGTAAGTCAGTCTAGTCGGCAGAATTACGTTTCGTGATGTAGTTTTGTGCACCTGTCACCAGACGGCGACACGTGCTTGGTTAACAACGAGAGTCTTCTTTCTCACGCAGGACGTTTATGGTTGAAATGTGTAGGAAAGGGAAAAATCCCGGAAAATCTTGCCACTTAACGATGTGGATTGTTCAGGTCAAATGGAGAGGAAGGAGAGAACGCCTTACCGAAAGAAAGAGAAAGGGAAAAGGAGGAAAATGGATTGGTAGCGTCAATGTCATTGCTTTCCTCTCTTACACTTGCATTCGAAAGTTCCCCCTCTGATCTTAAGACTTTGACTCCTTCTTTTCAACAGACACACACACATATATATATATATATATATATATATATATATACACAGATGCATTCACACACACACAGACACACATTTCTAAATTGAGTGTATGTACCAAGGAATGAAAGCAGCTTATTGGAAGATTTACGAATGGCTAGGGAGTGTGGACTTTATTGCTGTCACTCCTGGGTAACTCGACGCATAAATTCTGCTTTCGGAAAGAACAAGTGTTTCACGCACTTTTCTTCCCCTCCAACTACATTCATTTGTCATTTTATTTTCAGGAAATTCCCTTCCTCCACTTTTGGTTTCTGAGATCAAGAACCAATTTACTGATTTTTCTCTATAGGGGGAATACATCTATTCAATCTTCTACATGCACACTTTTTCTTTGTTAGCAAACAATCGTGGTATTGATTTTTTGCATATGAAATCAAAATAAATTAACTGTTGCTAACAACACAATTATTGTAAATAATAGGATGAAATTCTGGCATCGAAATGGATAAAAGGTACTTTGAATAGTTGTTCTGTTTTATGACGAGATTACATTAGGTCATTTTAATTAACTTTTTTGGCTGTGCATATGTTGACGTGTTTATCAACTTGTTGCCGAAGTTTGTAAACATTTTAGATGTTAATGAACAAAAATCTGTGTTGATAAGGCGAGAAATAAAATTATAATAATAAAATAGACCATACAGTTTAATAGTGTTGATAAAATAGACCATACATTTCCCCCCTCAAACACATTCAAATAATAGTGCATATGCAATGTAGTGTATAGTGTTTGGATCTGACAATATTTTTAGAAAATAGTAAGACTTACACGTTGAAGCGCTGATTGAATATATCAGTATATCTACATGCAATTTTCTGCGAATCATGTGAACACCAAAGTGAAAATACATATAGTATCACGGAAATTGATTCAGATAGTTTATACCAATCATTACTCTTTTCAATTTTGGATACTCTTTGGATACTCCCCCGGACGAGAAATCACAATGTACAGTACATTATATCGGATTTGATTTCGAAGGTCGAGAGGCGTTAAATCCGGTTAAGTGCGACTTGAACGAACGAACATAAATTAAGCTTACCCGATCCAACGTAACTTAACATAGCCATCACTCTTTTGAAAGATTAGGAAAATTTTCCAAAGAGTAGTTTTATTTTTTTATGTCTAAACTTATTGTAGCACATTGTGCAAACATATATTGGGGGTATCAAAAAGGTATAACAAAAAGGCCTGTTGAGGTATAACTTATCTAATGCAAATAAGAAAGCAATCAAAAGTGTTCTTTACTCAGATTTACTCTTTTAGATAGTCCCCATCACGTTCAATGTATTTGCGTCAGCATGTTATCAAAGCCTCAAAACCAGTTTGGAAAAGTTCCATAGGACACTCCGTGCCTCACCGTTTCAGAGCTGTTTAAATTTCCTGTAGGTCATCAAATCTCCTACCACGAATGATTTCCTTCATTGGTCCATGCCTTTCAGGGTCGTACAGATATGCCCATGTCTCTTCGCCAGTGACCACATTGTAGAGAAAAACCTGGCTCTGCCCCTAATAGAGTTCAAGAAACTCAGCACACACACACCTCCGTTTCTGTCGCAGATTTAGTGTTAACTCCTTTGGAACACACTTAGCGCATACTTTATGGTATCCCAAACTCTCATTCATTGCCTGTGCTGACCTATAGGACACACGCACTGCGTCAGCAATTTCCTGGATGATGGTGCGTGTTTATCCGCTCGAGTGAACTCATCAACCCTGTGGAGGTTTTCGTCGGTGACCGAAGTTGATGGCCAGCTACTTCTTTGCTTGTCTACAATTTTAGTTTCTTCCTCTTTGAACTTTTTTACCTACGCCTAACATTGCTCACGTTCACCATACACATTTCTCAGCTCTGAAAGGGTAGGGCAGGAAGTGTCCTGTGAAATTTATCCAAATTGGGTTTGAGGCCTTGATAAAACGTTAGTGCAAATACATTGAACGTGATGGAGATTATAACCGGAAGGGTAACTATGAATAGAGAACACTACAGATAAACTAAAGATATGTTGATTGTTTCCATCTTTGCATTATTAAGTAAGTTGTATCTCAACAGGCATTACTTTTTTATCCCCTTCCTGTATATTAATTATTTAAAGATATGTATTAATTGTAATGATGCGTATATATTCTTTTCATCCCATTTTCTGTCTTCAAACTTTAAAATAACAGAGAAACTTAACAGAAAAACAACAGAGAAACAACCCTCTTCATTCTCTTGATAAAAGTATGGATAGAATGTACTCACAAGCTCATCAACATTGTTCATTTCCACTTGTAAAGAACTTTTTTTTGTTGTAAATATTGAAAAATATTGTTTCGTATGTTGACTAACACGTTCTGTAGTCTGTACTCCAAATTTAAACTGTTAAGCTGTTACAATTAATTGTTAACCGTTTATGCAAAATTAGAAAAGAATCAAGAAAACTAGTTTGCTGCACACAGACTATTGACTCACAAAAAATTCTTTAACACAATATGATTCAATGGCTAGTGTAAAGCGACGATCTCCAATGCTACATGGCAATACGATGTTAATGTATTTCTAATGATTTTTCCTTGCACGAAATTTCAAAGCTGCTTCTACTAATTTAAGCATAGAGACAGTTCATAGTCATTTAAAGGTTTCTATTTTACCAATTTTCGATTCTCTGTCTTGTTAGTTGCTGGAAAAAGCTTCATTGTTATGGATATGGAAATTTACTACAACAATCAAACGATTTCAATAATGAACAAAGTAATCGAAAATTAGCCCAAACAGATATTTTTCAATGGTATCCAATATCTTTTCGGAAAGTTTGAACTCTTTCGGTTTGAATTTGTATGAGCAGATAAATGAATTAGTATTATTATATTTTCATGCACAGAAGATCCAAAGATATATGATAACATATTGTACAAGGAAAACTTCGAATTTCCAATACCTGATAAATAAAGTATGGTTCTTGCCTTGTGATACCAGGTTCGATCTCACTTAGTTTCTTTGTATTTATGTCATAAAATATATTTTACGAAGATGGTTAATTGTAACAGCCTAGTTGCTGTTCCATTTCTACTTTTCTTCCCCTTTTATTTCTTTGTAATGTTCTGTTTCCTTTCGTGCGCTCCTTAGATTTTCTTTGTTTGGTTTTAGTCACGCTTTGGGCGTGTTTCGTTTTATTTTCGCTTTTGTTTTTAGTTTGTATCTATTCAGGTTTTCGTTAGTCACGAAGCATTGACTTGGATTTAGTGCTTTATTTTGATTGGATCCTAGTCAGTGCTTGGCTCCGTGTTTATTGCTGATTGGTGTGAATCAGGCTTCTTCTCCGTTTGATGGGAGAGCTGCTCTCCCCGCCATGTTAGTTTCAGTTCCAATTTTACCGACCCGAAGGATGGATGTGTGGGCTTTAAGTGATTTGTATTTCCAGAGCCCTAACTACAATTGGTAAATATATATGCTAAATTTAGTAAATTTGAAGAATATTTCGACAGATGTCCATTTATTCCGGTGAATTATATTAATAGTTGTGACAAGAACTAAAGTTGATACAAGTGCTAACAAGACTTTTCATAGACAACTTTATTTCCAAATTTTCACGTCAATAAAATTATTATTTTGTTTTTAAGATTATTTGTCTAAATGGGTATTATGCATTAGATTCAGTATGGGGCCGCTATTAACCGAATTCTTACATTTTAAGTATCGGGTCGTTAGATTCTAATAATCAAATGCCAACTTTTAGTCTCCCAGTTTCCAATTATATTTAAAATTCCCGGCTAGCAATGTTAACAGCTACCATACATCACCGCTATTAGTCAAATTAACTACAATGTTTGTTCGACCATTTTTACCTACAGCTTTTTGATAATTTTGACTTTAATTGTAAGGTTAAAACCTCGAAATTATTATTTAATATTGGTTTTGACTACAGCCACTATTCTTCGTTTAATTGTCACATTTATAACATTATTATTGCATATTTCAAGATTTATTTAAACAGTCATTTGTATAATGTAGTAATCATCTGTCATGACGTCACGCCTACTATAAGGCCAACTGGTTTCTTTCGTGAAGGTATGTTTTGTATAATAACTACATTTCTGTATGAAATAATGTGGTAAAACCTTTTCTAAATTGAATAGCAATGTTTTTGGACTATCTCGTGAAGATTTCAGCAAAATTTATTAATTATTATAGAAATTATGAACATTTTTATCTGCAAAATCAACTTTCGTTCTCGCTTAATTCACAATGTGTAAAAAATAGAAGTTACAAATCTGTTTGATTTCGACAGCACAATCTTAATTCTGTTCTGATTTTAATGAAATTATTACCTCCGAAAGCTAATATTGTGAAAAATCCGATGAATAAATTTAAATTTTGAAATCTTTCTATTCTTCGAACATCTTGAGTTTCTTTTCAATGAACATAGTCTATATAACCTCTCAGTTAACTAAGTATTACGTAAGGCATTAGTTGAGTATCCATATACAGTGTGTGATATTATTTGTGTTGTGCAGTTATTTATTTAATGTTTACCATGATATTCATCTGAATTTAACTACGAATAATTAAGTGAAGTTTGAAAGCAATTAATACTAATTTATTTCTCTGTTTCGGTTATCCTATCGTTTTGAGTGATGCGTTTTTAATTAGATTAGGTTTGGCTCATAAATCTGTAGGCCAGTCGTAGGATTCTTTCGTCAGCTGTGATGTGAAAACTTGGAAAAATAACTATATACAGTGAAACTCCTCCTAACGGACACCTCTAAATAGCGGCCACTTTTCAATTCCCCGGCAGAACATCATTCGGTACAATGGAAAAGTTACTTCTGAATAGCGGACATTCTCAATAACGGACGCGGACATTGAAAACTATTCCCCAGCGCCTATGTAGAACTTCCAAATAACGGACAGCCAAGAATAAAACTCTCCTACTTTCAGGAATTTCAAACAATAACGGGCAGGATTTCTAACATTATCGCGCATTGTTGAATAAGGTATTTATTTCCTTTGTATTTCGTTTATTTTTATTTTATTTTTAAATAAAGTGCATATTGTTTAGTACTTTTTGTGTTTGTGCTTGTGTTAGGTAGTACGTACATAAAAACAACATGTGTGTTTCAATTTCCTTTTACTGTACTTAGAAAACTGCATTAGTGTACATTACGCATGAAAATACAATAAACAGCAAGATAATGTTGCCTAAATTTATGTGTACATTTCAGTAATTTTTATTCTGTTGCATCCTAAGCTTTCTCCGAATAGCGGGCACTTCTGAATAACGGACAGTTTTACGTTCCCCGTTAGTGTCCACTATATAGAAGTTTCACTGTGTAATTTCTGCATATACTGCGTTATTATATATGAAGTGACTCCTTTATGTGAAATGTGTGAAGAGATTATTTGCATTTGCGTTATGACACGACGTTTAGGTTGAGTTGCGACCGCCGTTCGTTGTGTTCGTCGTCTTTATTTCAGGAATTGCGATTCCAGACTACAGGTGTGGGCCCTACTTAGGTAAAGGTAAGACATGGTCTTTTACCACCCTGTAGACTTCGAAGTGAGTAAAGATGTAGTATGAGTCACACATGAGTCGTTATGCGTATGATCGTTTGAGATTATTCCCAAGTATGGATTTTTGTTTCTTTCTTTAACTATCGCTAATCTGAACCAGCTGGTACTTCAGAGTATGAACCGACGACCTAATTAAAAAAGATTGGAGGTTGTCGCCTTATCGGTATTTCCTCCCTCGTACTAATTTACTGTCTTTTAGCAGCAATCACAAGGATCTGGAATCCTCTTTCCCATATATTCTTAAATCTGGAAGACATTTCTGCACCACTCGTCTGGGGTGTAGAAAATGTTTGGAACTAGACTTAGATGCGTTGCGTGGGTACTCTAGGCTTCTGGCGACCCTATTTATATTCCTGGTAAGGTTTTTGGTGTTGCAGTTTTTGACTTCACCCAGCCAGGAATGTTGTGTGGTGCGTTTGCAGTTTTTGGCTATTCCCAGCCAGGATCTGTGGCGGTTGCTTAATGTTGGCATCAATTTGCAGCCATACATTCAGAATATAATCCAACATTTACCAGCGACCTTCAAATACAAATTAATTCAAAAGGCGATTATGATTTTACTGTGAACGCTTGAGTAGACACTTCAACTTTCAAAAGTGCACATGTCCACTTTTGGGCAACTCGTTTTTTTTTTTATAATTTTTGATAACAGTCATGTGAGTTGTATCGGTTACTATAATCTGTTTTTTTTTTCAAAACTGAAGGAATTCCATTGTTTTTGGAAGCTAAGTGTACTGACTTGCATCGAAACAGAACAAGTCAATTTGCTTTATATTCTGTAGTAGTATTGTCATCATAAGGGAACATATCCACGAACGTAGGCCAATGAGGTTGAGAAATATATTTCAAACGGGTACATGTCCAAAGTGCTGCCCACCATCTGGCACTGGAGCGGCCATTTCCAGATCCTAACGTCTTGTTGAGTCATAATATGCACAAGGCAATAGGTAGTGTAAGTTACACCCTTGGGCATTCCTCTGATCAGTTAGGCGGTCTTCTATCCGAGTGGTCAGCTGTTCTTATTGTTGTTATTTGACTGTCAATATATGTCCTACTATGTTGTGGTTGCAAAAGGAAGCGCTTGGTAATGGCAATTAGATCCAAATAAAATTCCCTGTTCGTGGACACAATTTTGTACCTACTGAGAAGGTATTCGGCATAGTCGAATGAATATTGAAGAGCTAATAGGGATTGAGAGAGGCAAAGAGTACGAGGGTGCTTATGACGAGTTTTTGTTTGTGAAAAAGCTAGTGATGGACTAACAAGAAACACTTTCCATGTGTTAGAGCCCGATTTTGATGACAATCCGTCTGTAGGTACAATATCTAGGTAAACCTTCGCAACCAAAATTATAGGTGCTGTTGTCAACAAATAACGACAGCGTAACACAAGAAAGATGGAACGTAGAGAGCAAGTTAATCGAATACAGAGTACGGGAAAGGCCTTTTCATTTATAAACTGTTACATACAGTATATTGAAAGCAAACGGCTATTAATGATTACTAGACAGGAGGCAATACACGCTGGATGATATGACGACAATGACCGCCATCTTCGAAGCGAAATCTTGACTATGCTTCAGAATTTTAAATAGTAAGTGTGACATGTCAATTTGCGCTGGATTGTTCCAAGAAACCCAAGGATGAAATCAATTTTTCCATAACTCTAATCCTGTACGACAAAACGACACATGAAATTGAGCTGGGGAATGTGTGAGTCGAATGATGAAAATAACATTTTCTGTTGAAACAGTTGAAGGAATGAAAACCAAAAGGCTAAAGAAGAGGTATCGTTATGTTAGAAAATATTTTCGTAACATGATGTCCACTGTAAAGTTTTAATTACACTAACGGAAGAAGTAGTCCCAGTTTCAAGAAGACTAATGCTAGGTGAAAGTGACATCCTCCAGGTTAATTTCACGTGTCATTTTGTTGTATAGGATGAAAGCTATGTCAAAATTGACTTCATCTTTGGGTTTCTTGCAACATTCCAGCACAAATTAATATTTCACATTACCCACTTACTATTTAAAAATTTTGAATCATAATCAATATGGCCGCTTTCGAGATGGTAGTCATTGTCGTCATACCATCCAGGATGTATCACATCCTGTCCAGTATCCATTAATACCCATTTACTTTCAATATATATTAGAGTTTATAAGAGAAAAGTCGTTTTCCGTACTCTGTATTCGATTAACTTGCTCTGTACGTTCCATTTTTCTCGGGTCCCCTTGGCGTTATTTGTTGACGACAGCATCTATAATTTTGCCTGTGAATGTTTACCTAGGCATTGTACCTAAATACGAATTTTCATCAAAATCGGGCTCTGACACCTGGTGAGTGTTCCTTGTAAGATGTCTATAATGTAAAGGATTAAGACGCATACTACAGCAGAACTAAGACATAAGCCAAGCAAACGAATTATCATTTTAAAATTCCAATTAGAACTGATAGGACTGCCACGAATATAAAATGCGTATCGCACTACCAGTTAAAAAATTCTCTCGACGAGTTTAGGGTCAGTCGCCAGGAAGAGGAGAGATGTCACCCCAGCTCTGTTCCCCTTAAACACTATTGTTTTAGTGTTTCTACACAAGTTTACTTTCTTCTTCAACAAAACCACTATTTTCGAAATCTTTACAGCACTTAAATGAATTTTTATATTTCTATTATAAATTTTGTCACAACTGACATTTTGTTATATTTACCAATGGTTTCAAGGTTTCTTATCGTTTGGGAGTTTTGCCATTTTCATGATTGAGACTGTTTAATATACAAGTTTTCGTTTCATGTTTGGCGTCTTGTTGGAGTTTCTTTTCATGTTTATATAAAAAGGTAACATCTCTACGATTTGTCAACAACAGAGAACATGTTAAATATGGCGAAATAAATATGGCGAAATCTCATTTGTAATGGTCATACAACATGCGTATTCCCGAACAATATTGTCAGTACTTCTATTTAAAATATTTTAGATCATTTGCAAACTCATAGTGCTCACAGGGACTTTTCACACCTCCTGTAAAATTTCTGTTACTGGACATGTGCCCTTTTGAAAATAAGCTCTTCAATATTCTTTGCGCATTCTCGTCCTAATAACACACATCTGATTTCTGTGTGCCTTCTTGAGTAAGCTTGTCTTTTACATGAGACAATGTTTGTACATGCGTATTCGCTCTTATCACAAAATCACATTGACATAAAGAGAAAAATGGATGAAGAATACAAAAAGTTCATTCGTTCGTTCTGGTAACTCATTTGAACTTGTTAATAATTCATGGAGTGTAATCAACAATCAGTGTCAACGTCGCCGATAGGAGGTGTGGGGGCTATCGGGATTAACAGAGGGGGCTACGTGGTAGATAAACACCTTCGCAAAGTGCAATCCACATCTGCATGTGTCCATGCTAATGATCTGTGTAGGAAGTTGATGCGGAAGCAAATGTTACCCTATCTCTTACTATCTCCAACTGACACGAGTCCATCTCTCTCTGTCAGAGGGACTAATCCCCATAGATATATATAAATGCTTGTGTGTGTGTGTTCTCACATGTGTAACGTTGGAGAAGGGGGTTAACATTTTACTTCACTCAACGCACTGAATCGTACACATTGTCCGCACACATTTCTGGCCTATCCCATCATGCAAAGTTAATGAGGCCAAGGTTCCGAGAGATGGCAGGAGAGTGGGCGGGTCCAATAGTTGGAGTCCAGAAAATGTTCACTTTAATCATCTAATCGGATTAGTGGACGTAGGAATCTAGTCTCACCTCCTCTCCTTCACATCTCTGTACCTCTCACTTCACAAGTTCTCTCTCTACTGTAACATCATACGTGTAGTAGTAGTAGTTCGTTTCCTGTCTTTATTACGAGATGGGTTTCGAAGCTTTCTGGATGGACGCTTCTGACGTCATCGTTCCCGACCAGTAACCGGAAATTCTTTCTCTTCGATTCATTGAAGCTCGAAGCTCTAATAGATTCAATTTCTGTGTCACAGTTGAGATGGGTCTTGTATCTCGTCTTTTCTTTTTCGTGCTTTCATTTTTCCTCCGACCTTCTTCATCAGCGTGTCAGCTTAAGAATGGACAGTGACAGACAAGAGGGCATAGAATTTTCTACTAGCTTGTGTCCGAATAGAACAGAGATGTTAAATTTTACAGAACTGGAGATTTGGTCACTGAAACTATTTTATTTTGCTCTATTTATCTTCAACTTTCTCTAACAAGATTACTTGGTTTCCTGTAAATCGTGAGAGTGGACGAATTCGCGAAAATTAGTTCTTGTTTTCAGTAAAATTCCTGTTACATAAAAGAGAAACACCAAAAGAAAATGTGTGGAACTACATTTAACGTAGAAGTAATTTGTACTGTAGGAATTTACAGCAGTATTTTGTATTGAAGGGAATATTGTATACTTTGAGAATATTATGGGAGTATTGTGTAGTGGAGAATTTTATGGGAATATTGTGTACTCTGGGAATTCAAGGGAGTATTGTATACTGGAAAATTTTATGGGAGTACTTTATACAATAGGAATACGTATTATGGTTGTGTTGTTTACTGAGGAATATTGAGAGATTTGTGTTCTGGGGAATATTTTGGAAATACTGTACAATAGGAGCATTGTGTTGTATTGAGTAGAAATGTATATCCGAGCAAAAGCAACGTAGGTGCAAAAAATTCAGCCAACTTCTTCAGCCCTAAAAAGTGCTAAAACCACCAACCTAAGGTTCGAAGTCGAACATTATGAACCTTGCCACCTCGCGCCAAGTTCCAGTGTTTCTCTTACATGCTGTCGCCAAGGAACTTGGCTCATCCGTCCTCCATTTTAGCACTTTTTAGGGCTGAAGAAGTTGGCTGAATTTTTTGCACCTCTGGGGCTTTTGGATTGGTGGTGGATTTCACAGCTTTTCGTAAGTGTATAATATAATATTATATACTTGCTACGCTGGGGGCGCTGCCTTCAGTATCCCGTGGCAGGCTGCACCCACAACTTGTGGAGTTTTGGGGTAGTGCGCTCCCTTTATCGCAACTATACTCTCCGGGGAACTGCGACCCCACAATGCAGATCTTCCCCATACCCCTGTTAATTTGCCCGATTTATTGTAACCTACTCGTGATGGTACACAGTAAAAAATAGCTGTGTTAATTCAACACAATGCGGTGTCCCAGCGTGACTACCACTTTTGGGTGTTAAATCAACACAACACACGGTGTTGGTTTCGGTAATGGGAGAAAACAAAAGTTACGGCTGCAACTAGATTTGAACATGGGTTGCTCAGTTAGAAGTCCAGAGTCTTACCGACTTCGCTAAATCGTCAGATGGAAAGAGCACTAGATTGAAACAATATAGAGGATAAAAAAATGTTCCTGAGCCCCAAACACAAACAAAGATACTCTCACGACTTATGCCATAATTTAATCACTTTTCCATTGATCAATTAGGGATCACAATCCCCATTTATTGAACATATGTTCCATTTCTAGGAAAGCAAACGCAGCATTTGACGTGTTGTTACGATAAGAAAGCAGTAATACTGCTCAAGTGTTTGGCTGTCGCCATCTTGTTTGCTGTCATAGAAACAGAACATTCTCAATGAATGGGAATTATGTTTCTCTATTGACAAATAGGAAAAGATTAAACCCTGGGATAAGTCGTGCAAGTAACTTAGTTGGTCTTCGGGTTCAGCAACATACCTGGTATATTTGACCCTCTACACTGTTTAAATGTATAGTGTAGTAGTTTAATTCAAATGTTGTTCATTAAATATCGTTTGCATCTAGTGCCTTTTCTGTCTGACGATTTAGCGAAGTCGGTAAGATGCTCGACTTCTAACTGAGCAAACCATGTTGAAATCTCATTGTAGCCGTAACGTTTTATTTTCACAGTACCGAAATCAACACTGTGTTTTGTTGATTTAACACACAAAAGTGGTAGTCACGCTGGGACACCGCATTGTGTTGAATTAACACAGCTATTTTTTGCAGTGTACATCTTGATACCAAATTTTGTTTCTCTAGCTTCAGTGGTTTGGAAAATAGGTTTTGGGCGGCCATTTTGGATTAAAGATGGAGACATTTTTAACATTATGTTATATTGTCGTGACCTAATGGTGATGGTACACCTTCATACCAAATTGCATTTCTCTATCTCAAGCGGTGTGGAAAATGGTTTTTGGGCTGACATTTTGTATCCAAGATAGCGACTTTTTTCAAAGTGTTGTAATATTTTCCTAAACTACTATTGATAATACACATTTATGCCAAATGTCGTATCTCTAGGTCAAACGATGTGGAAAATGGATTATGAGGTCCGCCATTTTGGTTCCAAGATTGGGTCTTTGCAGACATTTTGTAATATTTTCCTAACCTACTAATGATATGTACCGTCGTACTATATTTCGTTTTTCTATCTCCAGCCGTTTAGGTTGCGTATTCTATAGAAATTTAATTTTGGGGCATTTTGGATTCAAGGTGACAACTTTTTCAAGATTTTGTAATATTTCCTTAACCTACTAAAGATGATGTACCTTCATACCCAATTTCGGTTTGCTTGCTTCAGTCATTTAGGCTGTGTATTCTTTGAAATTACATTTGGCGGCCATTATGAATACAAGATAACGACTTTTCAAAATGATGGTATTTTTTTCTCTTAACCTATTTATCATCCTCCACCTCCATTCCAAAATGCATGTTTCTTGCTTATCCCGAACACCCTAAACAATATAAGTGAGTGAATGTGAGTGTATGAAGCAGTAAACCTAAAATACGCAATTTCAAGGGTCCACAACTCGAACATGCTTCAAGCTACGAATATGAAATTTTGCAGGCCTGCACATATTGGCCTACTTTGAAAGCTTATATTCCAATCTTTAACATCTTTTTATCTTACGGGGTCTCGAAATCGCCGATTTCGCCGAAAACTCTTGTTCCTGTATAACATGCTTCTGGCAGTGTTGACGTTTTGTGACGCACAAAACTTTCTGGGACACATAGGAACACTGGAAAATGGCGCGAGATGGCAAGGTTCATGATGTTCGAGCCATAGGTTTGGTAGTGGTGGGCGTGGTGGTTTAGAGTCGCCACTAGCCTTTTCTTTTGAAGGATCATGAACTTTGCCACCTCGCGCCAACTTCCAGTGTTCCTCTTACATGCTGTCGCCGAGAACTTGGCTTATCCATCTTCCATTTCACCACAGTTTAGGGCTGAAGAAGTTGGCTGAACGTTTTGCACCTCTGGTGTTTTTGCTCGGACTTCACAGCTTTTTCTAGGTGTATAATATCGTTGCCGGAACTGCAGTACCCCTATGTGGCTAACTATGAATTTTTCACGAACAAAAAACCGGTTTCTGGACTGAAGTCTGGAATACAATTTAGATACTGAAAAGCTGCTATATGTAAAAAAAAAAGTAGTTGTTTCCACATGATTTTTCTACCGTATGCACAGTACATAGAACTATAAACTGGTACCAAAACATGAAAATAAGTTTAAAAAATTCCACATAAAGGGTATTGTAGTTCCGATGACGATATTTGTATACTTGCTTCGCAGCGTCCCTTTATCATAACCAGACTCCCCGGGGGTTGGCCTCCATGGTGCAGATCTTCCCCCATACCACCAGGGGGCTTCGCCCTGTAACCTACTCGTGATGGGACACCTTCAAACCAATGCCGGCCGGGTGGCCGTGCGGTCTGCGGCGGTAGACCAACGGCTCGAAGGTCCCGGGTTCGAGTCCCGGACGGGGCATGGGTGTGGTTTTTAATAACTAAGGGGTGAATCACGACGGGCTGAAGTCCAAAGTTAATAGACTGACCAATATAAAAATAAAGTTTACCAAAGTGTTAACTTCAAACCAAGTTTCGTTTCTCTAGCTTCTGTGATTTGGAAAATTGTCTTTGGGCGGCCATTTTGGAGTAAAGATGGCGAAATTTTTAACCTTTTCGTATATTGTCGTGACCTAGTCGTGATGGTACACCTTCATATCATATTTTATTTCTCTGGAAAATGGATTATGAGGTCCGCCATATTTGTTCCAAGATTGTGTCTTTGGAGAGACTTTGTAATATTTTAGCAACCTACTAATGATAATGTACCGTCATACTGTATTTACTTTTTCTATCTCCAGCCGTTTAAGCTGTCTATTCTATGGAAATTTCATTTTGGCGGCCATTTTGGATTCAAGATGGTGTCTTTGGAGACATTTTGTAATACTTTCCTAACCGACTAATAATGATGTACTGTGATTCCAAAATCAGTTTTTCTAGCTTCAACCGTTTAGGCTTTGTATTCTTTGAAATTTTACATTGGTTGCCATTTTGAATAAAAGATGGTGATTTCAAAATGTCGGTATTTTTTCTTTACCTACTTATCATGTTTCTAGCTTCTTCCGAATAACCTTAACAATATGATAAGTGAGTGAGTGAGTGAGTGAATGAGTCAGTTAGCCTTAAAATACACAATTTCAGGGGTTCACAACTCGAATATGCTTCAAGCTACAAATTTAAATTTTGCACACTTGCACATATTTGCCATATCTCCTTAACTTTGAAAGCTTATATTCCTATCTTTAACATCTTTTTTCTTATGGGGCCGATTTCGCCAAAAAACTCTTGTTCCTGTATAACATGCTTCTGGCAGTGCTGACGTTTTGTGACGCAGAGAACTTTGCTACATGCACTGCCGTGCATGTTGATTCTAGGAAAGAGTGGCGAAAGAAGGTTGGATCAAGCGGCCGTAGCTCATTTGGTAGAGCGTTGGCTTAGCAATCGGAACGTCGTGGGAACGATCCCAACTTCAGCCCATCCTAACTGAAGTTTTCCCAGGGTTTTCAATCAATCACACCAGGCAAATTCCGGGATGGCTTAGCAACTAGGCTCTGACCAACTACTTTCCAACATTCTCTCATCTACTCCAAGCCAGCCTGAACCTGAGATGCCTGAAGGCCATAAATATCATTCAAATTCAAATGATAGAAGGTTGGAAATGCTGGAAACATGGACTTTCAGTTTTTTGTTTTTACTGTTAAGCCAAAGATAAAAAGATTAAGGGTCAGTTTTACAATCGACCACTAAACTTCTAGTCAGCGCTAAGTTGAGGCCAAGTCTGATTTTGGCCAATGAGAGTACGCAAAATGAGAGTACGCAAAATGAGAGTTGGCCTCAACTTAGCGCTGACTAGAAGTTTAGCGGTCGATTGTAGAACTGACCCTTAAAATTTCAAAGATCGACCTCAATTCTGAAATTCGCCAGACGAATGTCCTATAGTTTCACCTACTGTAATATATCTATCTATTTATCTATCTATCTATCTATCTATCTATCTATCTATCTATCTATCTATATATATATATATATATATATATATATAGGGTGTGTGTGAATATGAATGTATTTTTGCAAAAGCCAAAGTTTAAGTACACTGGGATCAGTATAGTGAACGGAGTGGTTTCTAAATTATACAATGTACGGGAAGTGCTACTCTGATTATATAATTTCGTACACAAGGTCATAGAGCTTACTGTGTACAGAATATACTGGAAGGAGAGGAGAAGGAAGGTGTATATTTAAGTAGAGGCAGATCTATTTATTCTTGATGAGATGAGCTTTAGCTGCAGGAAGAAGAGGAAGGAAGGAAGGTCGAAAGAGAAGAGAAACAGAGAAAGAGAACCCTTTTGTGATAGTTGTTTCCTACGTTGTGACCCACTTTCAGTGGCGGAAAGGTGTTTTTCTCTATCTCTTTGTGTTTTGAGCCCTCTTTCACTCTTTTCTCTGTGTTTGTTGATGCTTGCATTTTAATGTACGTTTTTTTCAAAAACCTTTTTTTGCTCTGTGTCTTTGTCCATTTCCTTCCCAATCTTTCTCTTTCTCCCTCTATCTCACTCTATTTTTCCTATTTCTTTTTCTCCATTTGCCTCTTGCGCGTCGCCAGAATTTTTGAATGGAGAAAGAAAAAAGCAAGAGAGTCAGGAAGAACGAATAGAAAGATTCTTTCTTCTTCTTCTTCTTTTGGTTCCTGTGATTATGGATGCTGGCAAAGCTTGTTACCAGGAAAGATGTTATCTTTGGCGAGTCTCGAGATTCACAAGATTTCTTTTTCTTGCTGGTGAGCTTTCCTTTGTCCTTTTTCATTCCTCCTAGATTTTTCTTTTTTTTCTTTTCTGCGTTCTATGAGAAAAAGGGAAAAAGAATAAAAGGGAAACTAGTTAAGATAACCAAAACCAACCCAAGCAAACCAGGCAGCAGCAGCCTTTCGTTATTTCTCGACAGCTAGCAATAAACATGTGGCTGGAAACTTGTTGGAGATTTCCTCTTTTTTTTTTTTCAAGTATTCCTCTCCTTTAAGCTCTGAAAGATGATGTAGAAAAGAACCTACAGTGAAAATGCAACGAGCAAAATATACTTTAAGAAAATATCTGGGCAATTGCGTTCAAGGTTTAATTTTTTTTAACTGCTTCAGATTGTGGAGCACCGTAATTTTTTGGTACTACTTGCTTTCGAATTGATAAGATGATCTAGAAGATACTGTTTTCAGTTTGCATTTACGTAATGCTTACTGGTTAACTTAGTCACGGTAGCTGATTTCGTTTTTGCCCGAAACTTTTTACGTTAGAAGTGATTACTAGACATTACTGCGATTCTGCTGCTTTGCATGCAATATAATACTAGTAGGAAAGGTTCCCTGGAAAAAGCACATTTATGAAACAGAATCTTTCAAATCGATTAGACAAACTTTCTGCCTTACAACCGCCTTAAAACCTTTAATTTTAAGATCTCAAAATTAAATTCGTGTTTGTAGCCTTAGTTTAGTTATCTAGGACAAAATTTATATAATTAGTATTAATATATAAATTAGAAATTAAAAGAATTTGTATAGTCAAATACGATAATAGTGTATCTCGTTTTTACTTTTACAATTTACCTGATTTATTAATGTAATGAATAAATCTAAACTTAATTTCGTGAGGTGCTTCAACCCAAATCAGGCCTTGACCTACCAGATTGGACCTTTCGTTTCATTAGGTGTTGCGTGTCCAATGCAACGATTCTTATTCTCATTTTTCCTGACTTTCGTGACCGGAGACCACTATTGCTTTTTTTTAGTAGATCCAAATTTCTCTAAACCGGAAAACGCATGAAATCTCTTCAGGAATCGAATTTGGGTTCATTTGCACCGTAAGCTCGAGCGTTAACCAATCGACTATATAGAAGATCATAGTAAATTGGTCGGGGAGGAAACTTCCTACCAGGAAGTGGCGGCTCTTGCTTTACGTGATGTGTTTGTTTGTCCTCCTTGTTATTTGATGTCTTGTAAAATTTCAATTCTGGGAATCTAGAATCTGGGATTTAGTCTATCAAAGGAAGCCTTAACAACATAAAGATACTCACTCGTACACGGAACATTAAATGAACCAAAATGTATCCTTCAGACGAAATGTTGAAAACAAATAAATGATTGATATGCCCAAGATGTCTTATATGGTGCGCTTAATCACATAAATAATATACCTTAACATTTCATCTAAGGGCATAAATCGTATGCATTTTGTTTTTCAAATTATCTCTCTTATCGTATTTGAAACCTTTTCATAAATTAAAAAAGCCACCTCATTAAAAAAACATATTTGATCGACTATTACGGATACATTCACTATTATTTATTATTTTTTCATATGCCAAATAAAAATACTGTATTTTACATTAATTAAGCATCACACAGATACGCTGTTAAAAGTATATTGCTTGTACATCCTTTACCCACATCAAATGAGTCAAACTTTGATAAGTCCTGTGCATTTTAATGCGCAATGATCTGGGTTTTCACAAGCTGGAGTCAATTAACAAGTGGTTCTTTTAACCTAGAAAAGAAGAAATAAAAGTAGACGGAAGCAGGAATGGCATCTCTGAATGGAGTACTCTGAACAAATTGTGAACGAAATATGTACAATAGATAATTGTGGTAAAAAAAGAGCTCAAATAAATGTTTAAAATCCTCCTTAAGAATTATACTTCTTGTATTTAATTTTTTTTTGCGCACAAAATAAACACATTATCCGAAAAGATATGCACGAAAAGTGTACTAGTTTTGTAGTATACAAGATAACACATTTTCATATTATTTCTATCAGTTATGTTTAATTTAATTGAAAAAGGCAATTAATCTTATAACTAGTAATATTAAGAAAGAATTAGCATTAATATTATTATGGTACAATTTTTTATTTCAACTCCAAAAGTAGTTATTTCAAATTTGTGTTGGATAGCTTTCAAAGGAAAATAGCAACAGGACTTTATTTACACACAACAAAATAAGAAACATATAAACTTATATTATCCGCATTATTAATCCGAGTCAACCAGCAACTTGAAATATTTTCTGTATTCATGTTATGTCTTTTAAAACAAACGCATCCTCATATTTGTATCACTCAATACCATTAAACAATTTGAAATATTCTTCTCTGAATCGTGTTATGCATTTTAAGTAATACGTTTTCATTAAACACACTAAGGTACATTAATCTAGAACTTAAATTTGTGCCTGATATCAGTGAAAGTATACTGCAGTAAAGAAAATCGATTACTTAATACAGTTGGTATAACGTAGAGAAGTTTATGTTAACTTTGGCATCCTAAATTTAAAAGAAGTTTTGTAATTCTTGCGTGGTAAACGAGTGAGTGCTTTTAGAATTGTAACGTCTATTGCTTGTTCCCCTGGCAGGTATGCAACCAACATTCAACTAGAGTGCAATGGGTTGCATACGATCGAGGTTTGTTTTAAAAAATTTGCTGATGATTATTTACTCTGCCGCTTTGTCAACTCATTTGAATTCGAATTTAGTCTTAACATCTTTAGGCAACTTAGAGTCAGGATGAATGGATGAAGGTGGATAAATTGGTGGAATGAAAAAAGTGGAAGGAAACGGGAGAACTCCGAGAAAACCCACGCACACGGTGTTTGTGCACCACAAAACCCACAAAACACGTGCAGGGATAGAACTGAGGACGTCAAGCACCAGAGATGAGGACATCAAGCTCCGAGGCCCAATTTTTAATTAAACTAAGTGAAAATTAAATTTAATTGCCGATTGTATTATAACATTTTTTTCAATTGTAAACATTACTATGTAATTAACATCGAAAAAGAGCACAAACTTGCCAAAATAATATAAGCGTTCAAATTTTGCTGAAAATCGAAATGGTTTACTAAAATCTATCAGATATTGCGTGAAATCAGTAGAAATATATATCTAGTATTCATGTAAAAATGGCAAAAGCGAAACGGGAACAGAAAAACCGTAGTGTGGACGGTTGGGAGACGAGCGGAAACAGTGGGATAAACAGTGACAGCTTTTACTTTGCACTAGTCTTTTAAGGCTCTTTTGGGAAGACGAGGAACCATTTCGGTTCCAGTTGTACAGTAAGGGGGTTTTATAGTGAAGTCACTTAAAGGATTATAAGCTGACTTGAGACATGATTTTTTTCTTTTGCTCTTTAACTTGTTGAGAGTGGACGCACATTATTTTAAAATTTCTGCTTTTTTACAGTACGACTTGTTTACAATACTATTACAACACTTCTATTAGCATTGGTCGATATTTTCTTCTTCTGTGTTTACAGAAACTGACTGTTTTAAATAAGATAAACACTGAAACGTGAATACTATATCTTGTTGATTAATTGAATAATTGATCACACTAGCACAAAATTTCGAACTCCTCTTATTAATACTTTTAATCGAATTAAGAATGTAGTCATTAAGTTTCACAAATAGTAGTTCCTTTCATATCAGAATTACTGTAGATTACTGGTTTCGCAAGTCGTGGATCAAGCAAAGATAATTATAATTCATCGCGCCATTCCTGTACCCAGGCACACTTGCTGAAGTATATCGCACCTCTGGAATGATACTGTCACAACTCAAAGAGTTAGTTTTGAGAAAATCGCAATTGAAAGTTTGGATGATTTGATAAGTTATATTGAAAAGCGAGAAAGAATGGTAACAGGATACTGTTTAAACAGTGTTATATTTCAAAGTTTTCTCTCGCTGATCAGCGTCACTAATGTGAAACTGTGTTAATATAGAGTAAAGCCAGTATTGAGGACGGGTACAGATATTTTACTGGGGTTGTGGAAAGCTGATAATAGAGCTCTCACGTGGCGTATAGAAGAGATGAGAGTGATATTGCCGGATAGAGTGTAGCTTCAGGAGTCCGAATATGTAGTAGATAACTCAAAATTGACAAATTTTGAATTATGATAGTATCATTGTCGGGGTGTGATGTATAAGCATATACTCACAATAAAAATTGTTGATAAGTAAAAGTTAATTATTCTGTACAACAATGCTAAAGATATAAATAATTGAATAGTAATAGGTATTTAGCAATAAATACTTCGGCTTATTTTATTAACATAATTATTTCCGGATATTTACTGTCTATTTATTTAATTAGATCCCGACGATCGTTTCATTCGCCTTCCAGCTAACATTGTCCGGTTGTCTGGTTTGATGTTAACTTACAATTCTTACTATAAAAGCGTTATGTAATACGTAGTGCGAATTGTTATTTAACTTCAAACAAGATCCCCTGACAATGTTAACAGAAAGGCTAATGAAACGATCGTCGGGTTCTAATTAAATAAATACACAGCAAATAACCGGAAAGAGGATTATAAATAGAATGTCAGACATATGTTGTGAAAGTCGTAAAGCACTTACTTTTGCATATCGCCCTATTACTGTAAAAAGTTCCAAGCACCATTCCCATCTTTGTTCATTTTATGGTATATTCCTAATCTCATTCGTGGTCACCACCTACTGCAAAAAAGGAGACAAGCACCCTATGACTCAATTTTGAGTAACACTAATCAGCCAAGCACCACTTCCAAATACAGTTTTGCAGCAAGAAGGTGCCAAGCACCTATGGAATGGTGATTGTCTCCTTTTTGCAATGCTATGTTTTTACTGTGGAAAGTTCTTAGAGAAGAGCCACACTTATATGGGAGCCGATACGGTCCACAGAACTATAACAAGTTTTACCAAAAACCGTCCAGTGATAGCACCATCTGTATGGTTCACAATGATTGAATCAAGCAGACTCCAACCTGAACCGTTTGTTGTTTCTGAGATGACACATCATGATTTTGACGAGTGGTCAGCAGTCCAATCTAAGATTCTGCCACAAGCAATGAAGGATAAGGGCGACCGAGTAGTGTGGAGTGGAATGAGAATGATTCTCTTTGAAAAAGGTGCAAATAAAATGACATTTAAGTACTCTATTGTTACAAACGAAGCACGAGAATTGAAAATTACGAGTACCAGGTCCCAGATCATGAACATTGTTGTTCCCAAGGCATACAAAGAACAAATTCCAACCTCAACAAAGAAGTACACAGTAAGAAATAGCTGTGTTAATTCAACACAATGCGGTGTCCCAGCGTGACTACCACTTGTGTGTGTTAAATCAACACAACACACGGTGTTGATTTCGGTACTGGGAGAAAAAATGTACGGCTGCAGCTAGATTTGAACATGGGTTGCTCAGTTAGAAGTCGAGTGTTTTACCGACTTCGCTAAATCGTCAGGCAGAAAGAGTACTAGATTGAAACAATACAGAGGATAAAAAAAATGTTACTGAACCCCAAACACACACAAAGTTACTCTCACGACTTATGCCATGATTTAATAACTTTTTCATTGGTCAGTTAGGGATCACAATCCCCATTTATTGAGAATATGTTCCATTTCTATGAAAGCAAGCGCAGCATTTGACATGTTGTTACGATAAGCAGTAATCCTGCTCAAGTGTTAGACTGTCGCCATCTTGCTTGCTTTCATAGATATAGAATATATTCAATGAATGGGAATTCTGGTTCTCAATTGACAAATAGGAAGTGATTAAACCATGGGATAAGTCGTGCAAGTAACTTAGTTTGTTTTGGGTTTTCAGCAACATATATTTGACCCCCTTCACTGCTTAAATCTATAGTGTAGTCGTTTTAACTCACATGTTGTTAGTAAATATCGTTTGCATCTAGTGCCTATTCTGTCTGACGATTTAGTGAAGTCGGTAAGACGCTCGACTTCTAACTGAGCAACCCATGTTCACATCTAGCTGCAGCCGTATATTTTTTTTTCACAGTACCGAAATCAACACCGTGTGTTGTGTTGATTTAACACACAAAAGTGGTAGTCACACTGGGACACCGCATTGTGTTGAATTAACACAGCAATTTTTTGCAGTGTATGAAGACCTGAAAAAATTATGTGAAAACAGTGTTATTCCTACCCATGCAATGCGACAAGAATATCTTACCTTGCCACATTCTGCAGTAAAGGAAGACATTATTGACTTAGGTGAAATGTATGATCCTGACGACAATTAGGCATAAAGCCATGTAGACAACCTTGGAAGTGATGTGCAGATTAAATTAATATTGGGATTGTTAGTATTGTTCAATAGGCTAGCTTCTTCTTTTTTTTTTTATAAATTCAGAATTGTTATTCAAGAAGGTAACATTTTCTTCGCATTTTATTGAAAAGAAAAAAACATTGTTTGAAATTATTTCCATTGAAGGCTACTGGGTCTATTCAAAGATTACTATTGCAGTAGTTTTTATTCTATTTCTTATGACGCTGGTTATTAAATTAACATTCTTAGGATTTATTTTTTTTGTATTGTTTAATAACAGGCTAGTTTCTATTCTTTATTAAGTTTAAAAGTTTGACACAAAGGTAACAATGTAGATTTTTTTTCCTTCTAAGCTATTTGGGCTATTCAAAGATTAGCAGTATAGTAGTTCTTTTTCACTTCTGTATGGTGTTGGGTGTATTGTTCATTAAAACGTGCTTTTTTCTGAATTTAGATGTTTTATTTTGTTGGCAGTTCATTTTTTCTGTTGCTTATCACCACTTATATATCTTTACCAATCCTGCAAAAAGGTGCCAAGCACCATCTAGGTGGTGAGGGGTGTTGTGCTTTTAAAAATATAAATATTATTATAGGAATATTAATGGTAGTAGTAGTCACTGTATTTACATAAATGAACTTTACACGATCAATGCTAATGTACATTAAACCAGGTATAGTTGTTGTACATTAGGTTAGTTTCCAACAATTCTTTATTTAATAGGAATTTCATCTAGTTAGGTAAGATGACATTAGTTTAGATCAAATTACTTCTGTTACACAAACTATAGTCAAATTATACAGGTACAGTCGCCGACAAAAGAACCGATGCAATACTAAAATCGAAGCAACAACCCTTAAGCTTCTATCTGAGTTCATAGAGCGTAGATACCATTTCCAGAGTGAGCTCCAATGACAGATCCATGAAAAACACAATGACAAGATGGTAAACGCATAATAAATTGTAGCCCAATTTCATAGAATCACCATAGCCATATTAGTAGCGAGATACAAAATCACCTTCTGTAACTCTCAAAGAATTAACCTCCACCACAAACATGCACATGCATATAATAGTTACAGAAACCTTACCAAAGTGGTTGCAGTTTACGTACTAGACAGAGAATTAACCATATTAAAAACCTAAACGAGAGACAATCCATTTTTTCTCTAACTAAAAAATATAGAATCTTATTCTTCACACTTTTGTTTTCTTCTTTTTCTTCTTAACTGTCTCGTGCTGTGTGACAGCTTAACTCAAGCTTGTTAGTCTATTTTTCGGCACAGCAAGGGGCTGGTTGCACAGAAATGTTCAAGTACTATCATTTAGTATGCTATAAACCACAGCAACTCCGTGAGACAGAAAGGTCTCCAAATAAACCAAGTGTAGCAAAAACAATAACGAAGTGTATTTGGGCAGTTCTTCTCTTCTCCTGTAAAATTATGACTTTGCTGCTTGGAACCTTTTTGCAAAAATAGAGCGATATTTTGCTTGAGAGAAAGAGGAAATAGTTATTCCACTGTGCACCCTTAATCTCCCACACAACGCTTTCTGTTACACCTGCCTACGATTTCTTTTCGTAATTTGCACGCAATTTTTTCTGTAAAGAATATGTTTTCTAATCTGTTTCAAGCAATTGTGTATATGATGAATTCATAAAAAAAATGTCAATATCCTGCAAATTTACACAAAATGCTCCACAAATGCTCTTAACTCGGAACGTTCGTGACCTTTGCTGATATTGACCAGGCATATGTAATCAGCATTGAAAATGCTTTAATTTGACTTGTAATCAGTCCGTCAACTAAATTTACATTTCCCCCCCAGAGCTATCACAATTGATTTCTTTATTTACACAAAGAGAGCCATGAAATTTGAAAATACTCATTTGAGGGAGCCGAAACTTTAGAATTTCGTACTTTATCAAGGCCACCTTGTTTTAATAACTGCGATTATAACTTCCCAACTCTTGTTGCTTTTTAGTGCAATGCTAGAAAGCGTGTGTACTCAAAACGTTTTCTCTTCCATATATTTTCGGGACGGGCGTAAGCCATAGTGCTGTTACCGCCCATACACTTAATTTTATCTTATCTTATATCTTCCATACATACATATATATATATATATATATATATATATATATATATATATATATTTACTTTTGAATATTAAAATAAAATCTTTGAAATTCTTGAAGAGTATGGAATGCTGGAAGCATTATACACCTGCACATTGCAGAACTTTCAGGGGTATTTCCAAACAAGGAAAAATAATCATGGATGAAATTTCGCTTCGTTTTTTAGATATAGTGTTTCCTGCTTGAGCCGAAATTTGATTGGTGGCAAATAAAATGAATATTTCTCTATAATAAATAATAATAGCCACAGGCGTTACAGACCGATAGGTCCTGAGCCTTCCCCAATGCCCTCTGTCCGCGCTTGGTGGAACTGCATCTACCTGAGTGACGGCAGTGTGGTCAGCATTGCGCATCATCTAGCCACGAACAGGCGTATTAGGGGCTTTCTAGACCGAGTGTGGCCGTCACGTCTTTATTCACGTGACTCCCCAGTTTTCCTCACGACGCTGGGTGGACGCCGTAAAGTGGGACTTCAGCCGGGAATTGAACCCGGGACCACGCGGCCATGAGTCCAACGCTCTAACCACTAGACCATGGAGCCCCGAATATTTATCTGTAAATCATAAATATTGCATTAAAGTAAAAATATGTTGCCGGAAGTCGATTTGTTTAAACAGCGTACTTATTAGGAGTTAACATTAATGTCAGGTTGTTAGTGTTGCTAACCCTACTATAAAGTTTTCTCAAATGACACCCTGCCAGTTTATTGGGTATTTGATATATTTTGGTGATAGTAAGTATTAAAATATGCTGAGGTGAGGAATGCAGTGCTGCAAACGGTGTGTAACATACAAGGTGAAATGTTCAAAATGCTTGTTTTCATTGCACTTCGCATCACCGTCCTTTTAATTCACAGTTACTTACAAGATCTTTCTGAAAGGATCATCTAGCATCTAACATACCGTTTTCCAGAAGCAATTATAATTTTTTTAATAACAAAAATGTCAATCATGTGCAAAACCTCAACAAAAAAATATGGGCACCACTACCTACTAGTATTTGAATTTGGCCGAACAAAACGTTGAAAATAAAAAGATTTTTGCTCTTGCGTTTCTTAACAGGTTAATATGTGCACAATAAAAGAAAATAACTGTGTTAGTTCAACACAATGTGGTGTCCCAGCGTGACTACAACTTGTTTGGTGTTAAATCAACACAAAACACGGTGTTGATTTCGGTACTGGGAGAAAAAAATATGCAGCGAGATTCGAACATGGGTTTCTCAATTAGAAGTCGAGCGTCTTATCGTCTGGACTAAATCGTCAGACAGAAAAACACTAAATTCAAACAGTATAGAGGATCAAACATATATTGCTGAATCCCAAACACAAACAAAGTTACTTTCACGACTTATGCGATGATGTAATCACTTTTCCATTTGTCAATTAGGGATCAAAATTCCCATTCATTGAAAATATGTTTCATTTCTATGAAAGCAAGCGCAGCATTTGACACGTTGTTACAATAAGAAAACCGTAATGCTGCTCAAGTGTTTCGCTGTCGCCATTTTAATCGCTTGCATTTATATAAACAAAGCATTCTTAATGAATGGGAATTCTGATCCCCAATTATAGAAAGCGATTAAACTATGCATGACATGAGTAGTGCGAGTAACTTTGTTTTGAGGGTTCAGCAATATATTTCATCCTCTACACTGTTTGAATCTAGTGTAGTCGTTTAATTCAAATGTTGTTCAATAAATATTTTTTGCATGTAGCATTATTTTCTGTCTGTCTGGCAATTTAGCTAATTCGGTAAGACACTCGGCTTCTAACTGAGCAACCCATGTTCAAATCTCACTGCGGCCTTTACTTTCTTTCTACCAGTACCAAAATCAACACCGCGTGTTCTGTTGATTTAACAAAAAAAAGTGGTACTCACACTGGGACACCGCTTTGTGTTGAATTAATACAACTATATATAACTGTGTAGATAAGTGTTTGTAGTGTGCTCTGATTTTGTGTCTTGTTAAAATAACAAAATCTTCGAAAAGTTTTGCATTTTGAGAGGTTTTTCAAAATTAAATAAGCAATTATTTTGGTTTGCGTGCGGTTTATACCAATTAGAACAGCATTCTTCGTTCAACTATGTTATAGGCTACGATGTATGTTAAAATACTAGAAGAAAGGAAATTTTGCAACGATATGCTACCATTAGATTTGGAGCTTCTGTGTTTTTGGAGGAGCAAGGAATTGTATCACATTTGTTCTTTGCTTACAAATTCTTTGCGACCTAGCACGCCACTCTAGTTTTCTTTCTTTAAAAAGACAACTATGGTATATTTGAAAGTGTTACAATGAAGCACTACGTTTTTTAATTTGAACTTCTAGAATGGTGCCGGAGCGAGAGATGGTCAACGTCCTCAGATTAGACCTCATACTCCTGCCTGAAGGGTGAGGTCGATGGTGAACTCCATGCTGAAAGTTGAGATCGAGTGGAGGTCGAGGGCCAGATCAGAACTGAAGGAGGGGTACAGTGGGGGTCGTCATTTCTACCCCGTCATTTTCCTGATTTCACTGTGGAAAAGATCCTGGACAAGCCTCAGTTAGGATGAGGATCTTTCCCAGTACCTTTCGATTGCTAAGCCAACGCTCTACCAACTGAGCTACGGCCGCTCTGTCGGGGCTCTTGTATGTCGTGCTACGTATTTTCATTGTCATACGCATTATTCTTCGAAAATCTCAATAAACGATTTTGTTATTTGGCAACAAATTTACTTGAGCTTAGCGCAGATATTTGATGACCATTGTCTAGATTACTAGAGCGCGTAGCACGGTCTCATTAGGCTTCAATTACTCTTAATTAACCGCATTGTCCGATCTGTTTCCCTAACGATGGACTAATTTGAATGGTGATCTAGCCCAAAGGTCTCGGGATAATACTCTGTGGAGAGGCGTAACCAGTCTTTGTTCACACTTGATATTCGTATTTGAATCGTTTGGGGAGGGATTAATGAACATGACCGACACCGAAGGTGTTTGCAAGATTTTCATTATGGTTATGACGTGTGTTTGCGGCAGCGGAGTTTGGAATCCTTTAATAAATAAAAGCGATACAATACAAGCGAGAGGGATTGATGTATTTGAAAATGGAGTTGCGTTATGAAACACTGAAGAACAAAATAAAGAGATGAAAAATTGAACTGTTCGTTTTCTACAACATAACCAGGTAATCGTAGTTATATTTTTGACTGTTGAGAAATTAAGTTAAGAGAAAACCATGAACATCATATGTTGTAGCTATAATTTTAGTTTAATTTCTTTTACGTTTACTGGAGTTTTCTCCACCAATTGATAATTAAACATCCCTGACTTCATCATTCTTCGAAATAAATAAAATTTAAAAGAAAGAAGCCAGTAAATAAGTACAAGGAAACAAAAGAGCTCTGAGAGTTACATCAACTGCATACAAAGTACACTGCATACATGGAAGAGTGAATTTCCTTGTGGACTTTAGAAATTGCGGATGGATACACGCATCATTATAACAACAGTCCTACCAGTTCACTAGATTGGATTGATACAATTTGTTCAGTTGTAAAAGATTCAATCTGATTAGCCAAGGGAAGGAACGAGGAAGACGGACAGGCCATTCATCTGCACCTATATTATCAAGCCTAACCATACCAAAACATTCAACCAAGGAAAGCTTAGGGAGCATTTTAACAACCAGAATGACTCTAAATGTCTACCACTATATACACTAAAGAACAAGTAAACTTTATGAAATCCTGTATGCATTGAGTAATGTTAAATTCCCTTTAAGTTATGACCAATATGATTTGAGTGTGATGATACCCCAAAAAATAAAACAGACTACAGGAAAAAGAAAGCTGCAGCTGAAAATTAATACTTTACTTGAGAATCAAAAGACAATATCCATTCAGTAACTCCATGTACGTTACTATCCAAAACATGTTATTCATGAACACATTAAATTTACAGAACTGAATTCCGCTCGATTTGAACGGAATATTTCATCCTTCGAGTGCGGAAATAAGGACTCGAAGGAGTGCGGAAATCCACTCTTTTGGAGTGGATTTTTTTTCGGAGAAAAGATGAGTAATTTCCGCTGGAAAAAGGATGGGATCTACGGTAGTTCTTTTCAATGGGAACGTAATCATTTAGATGAATTTCCATTTATTCAGATAAAATGTTCATAATTTCAACATGAAAAGAAGCAATAAAATGTTGAAAATGTAAAAAGATGCAAAAGGGAGCAAATGATTTGTAAGAAGTAACAAAGATAAGATCAGCCAGCCGGTCAACCTTGAGAATACACCTTTGAAACGGTTTATTTCGTCTCGCCAGGTACTTTAGAACAATGTTTAAAGATTGGGTCCGTCACTGCCTCTGAAAAATAGGTAGTATAATGCGCTCCCAATTTTTGAAGAATCAGTGACGGGCACAGGGATTCATATTTTATCTTCGTTTTTTGTTTCTATTAATCTGCCCTCCCAAGAACTTGGAGGCAAAGAACCGCCCCTCTAAACCCAACCCGGGGTTCGCCAGTGCCTCGCAAAAATTGGGAGTACAAAATTGAAATTTTGTACTCCCAATTCAGAGGTACAGTTTTTAGGACGTACACTCTTAAAAATATTGGTGTTCTAGAACACCAAAATTGGTGGCAATGCAGTTGCCACTCCAATTGGTGTTGTAGAACAGCACATCGAGTGTTTGTGCGACACCAAAACTGTTGTTATACAACACCAAAGAAGGTGTAACAAATCCCTGCAACACTAAATCTGGTGTTCTACAACATCGAAAAGGGTGTTGCGAACCCTGATTATGGTGTTCTACACCACCAAAAAAGATGTTGAAAACCCTGATTATGGTGTTGTAAAACACCAGATGTGGTGTTTTAGAACACCATAATCAGGGTTCGCAACACCTTTTTTGGTGGTGTAGACCACCAGATGTGGTGTGTTACAACACCATAATCAGGGTTCGCAACACCCTTTTCGGTGTTGTAGAACACCAGATTTGGTGTTCTACAACACTATATTCAGGGTTTGCTACACCTTCTTCGGTGTTGTGTAGCACCAGTTGTGGTGTCGCACAAACTCTCGGTGTAGTGTTCTACAACACTAATTGGAGTGGCAACTGCATTGCCACCAATTCTGGTGTTGGTTAACACCAATCGGAGTGTTAACTCAGTTGCCTGTTTTCTGCCTGAGCAGGAATTTAAAAAAAAAATCCTAGAGCTTTACGTTGACAGCCTTAGTGACCTCCCAAATTATCGCAGAGGCATGATTCATACCTCGTTGGAAAGCTTACGAAACGCAGATTAGAAACGAGGTAACATTTGTCACGATTCGCGTTTCAGTTGTAGAAGAAAAATTATTGAAAAAAGCAAATGGAACAAAATGACATTTTCTGAAATTCCTGGGGCGCTGTAAATACAACGCGGACAAAATGACGCTAACTTGTACGCTAGAAACTGGTGTCAATAATATAAAAAATAAAAGCCTTTCAATAATACCAGTACCAATAATATCGGGCATTGGTATCAATAATATCGGTATCATACATTGTGAATTATATATATCATATACAGTGAAATAAAATTTTGGATCCACATACATCCGAAGAACACATGCGTAGTTTTGAGAAGGTGTAGAAGAAGATACTCTACAAAATATTACATCTAATAATGTATATTATCTGAATAAAAATGCTTACAAACTATCAAAGTAATATTATTTAAATGACATCGCATATTATTTAACTGACATTACCGTGACAGCTCACTAACAAACACTCCTGGTGAACATTAAAAAAAGAGCAAAAAAATAATGTTGAAACAGCACAATATTATACTTGGTCTAACGCAGCTTTTTCAGGTGTATACATGGTGACTCGAAATTCACTACACAAAGGAGATGAACGTCTGACTGCAGGGCAGGGTACGATTAAAGGAAGAAAGAATGTATTAACCTGATAATTATGAAGATTTGAGTAATATACACATAATTGGAGATTGGATTCTAACAAGTAAACCTATCGATGCTTCAAACGAATTTTTCGACCAAATTTGGTAGAGGAGTGGGGTAAATCAGGAAATCACCAGAAAACATGAATAAAATTCGTTCATCCATAAAGACGGGCGCAGTGGCTAAAAGTTTGATTCAGCAAAATAAATAGTTTTACTGTGATTTAAGTAGGAAACACAGGTTTATTTGTAAAATGCTTGAAATAATGGAAAACAAATACACATAAATTGTTACCGGGTCAATGAGCGAGAGGGTACGTGTCATGACCGCCATCTTGAGTGCTGCTAGATTTTTTGAAATGGGAAGGGGGTCAGGTAACATCAATCTGGGCTATAATTTTAGAAGAAATGTATTGGTAAGGTCAGTTTTGCCATACATTTATTTCTGATAAAGATAATGAGATGTTACATATGCGTAGTTGATTAAATAGTTTGGAAATACCCTGTTTTTCTTGAGACAGTTGAAGAAATGAAAACCTAATGCACAAGTAATGAGCACTACGTAGGTGGTCAACAATACTATTACTTGCGCATTGGATCTTCATTTCTTTCACTGTTCCTAGAACAGAGTACTTCCAGACTTTTCAGTCAACAAGGATTACTAATATAACATCTTATTATCTTTCTCCAAAATACATGTATGGAAAAACAGACTCACCAATACATTTCTGGTAAAATTATAGCTGAGATTCATATGTTACACGACCCTCTTCCCATTCAATAAAATCGAGTAGCATTCAAGATAGCGGTCGTGACATACGTACCCTCTCGCGCTTGACCCGGTAACTATTCATGTTTATTTGTTTTCCATTATTTCAAGCATTTTACAAATAAACCAGTATTTTCCAACCTAAATCACAGTAAACATATCTATTCTGCTGAATCAAACTTTTAGCTACTGCGCCCGTCTTTATGGACGAAATAACTTTTAATCATGTTTTCTGGTGATTTCATGATTTACCCCACTCCTCTACAAAATGTGGTCGAAAAATTCGTTTGAAGCATATATATGTTTACTTGTAAGCGCACTCAGATGAACCAATCAATCATTGCATTAAATACGTTAACACAGCATTGGTATTAGATGTCCGAAAATAATTTCCTAAATGCCGATTAGAATATCCGTTAAATCACCATAGACGATCTACGTATATTTTTAGCAGTCCTTTGTGAGAAATAAATGTCTCAGGTTATGGGAAGCAAAGGGAAAATGATAATTTTCATCGCTATATCTTTCAGTTAAAGTCCGTCCTCTGATGATACCACATTGTCTTTCACGACAATCTACCTAAGCTTGAGCCATTTACTCATACGTTTATAAACATTAGATGCTGTCTAAATAGAATTACATCTGTCCTACTAGTAATTCATAAAATATACAGGGTGGTATGGTTACGCACGAGAAACGTCGGGAAATGTTTTTTTTTTTCACATCAAAACAAGAAAAATGTTCCTTTGAAGAAAATCCAAATTCTACTTAGCTTTGGAGCTACATGCGCTCAACGTTATGTTGGTATATTTAGTAATGATGTCGTACGTCGACAACTAACGATGTAAGCAGTGTCGCCTAGACAAAT